>QOCX01000205.1:138252-211203 GCA_005959815.1 Sarcophaga bullata | reverse complement strand
ATACTCGAGATATCGAAGGTGAGATTTGAATTCAAAGACTCTCGTCTAAACCAATATCAATGCAATATTAAAATATTTTGATTCTGTTGAACCTCGAATGAAACGAAATTGCTTCGTTGTATTCACTCCCTCAATTAATTCTAAGAAATTGCTACTTTCTTTTTCTTTCTATTACTTTTGTAATCGATTTAAAAGAAAATATATTATTAGTTAAGAATATTTATTTTCAAAAAGGAACAACCACAATTTATTATACCCGGGGATCAAACATACCCTAAAAGAAACCCTCCGGAGTCCAGAATAAATTTTGCTATTGAGGCAATCTTTATTTAGAGGATCAAGGATCAAGGTCAAGGATGTCAGAAAATAGAAGGTTAAAAACTTCCGTCACTTTATGGCAAGAGCGGTGCACTCTTACTCCTCCTCGATTGTTCTATTAAAATTACGCCTAAATCTTCCATGAGTAGTATCATGTCCATAGTCCAAATTGGGCCAGGATTTGACTCTATTAGTGAGTGAAACTCACTGTCACCAACTCAAACCTCTTCTTTAATAGAATGTCGGAGGGGAATCAATTTAGTAACGTCTGAGTACTCTGTCCATCAGAGTGCTGAAGACAATGAAAAACTTGATCAAACCGATAACCCAATAAATATTAGGTAATACATTAAACCTTAAACCTACGCTTTGCAGCGTAAAATTTTTCGATAAGTTTTCCCTATTTTTCCAGTGTTGTGTTGAATGCATAAATAATCTTTTTGTTTTATTATAAAATACAAATAAATCAAAAAAATAAATATAAAAAACATCTGAAATGTTTGTTTTAAACTCATAAATTTTTTTACAAATTGTAAAGTACCTACTAATGCTTTACACTGTATGTATGTATATACATATATTCAAAAATATACAGAATTAAGAAGCAAACTTCACATACACCCAAATATTTTTCGAAAATTGAAAAAATATTGTTAAATATATTGTTATATTGACATTTCTTAAACTATCAATAATAAGTTTATTTATAAAACAAAAAATTAACTCATAGGGTTCAAATCGCCGATCAGACGTCAAAAACGAAATATGAAAAAAATATTCCTTCGTCGACTTCCTCTCAGCAGATTTCTGGCAAAAACTCTGAGAGTAAATAAAATTTCATGAAAAGTTTTTCAAAAAATATGTCGCTCGGAGTCGACTTTAAACTATAGGTCCCGCCACTCATGTATAAAAATAACACACACATAAGTGGTGTAAGAAGCTAGGTCGTAATTCTGACTGAAAGGTTGTAAGTGTTGTTAGTGTTGAAAAATTTTTTATAAATGCTTAAGACTCAAGCTTGCTTAAAAACTTTTTTAAAACAATTGCGAATTCCAATAACTGAATTAAAAAAATATAAAATAATGCCCTTTTTCTGCCCTGGGTGTTAACTAACTCAATGTTTTTGAGTTTATCTAACACCAAGTAACTTTCTGTCTTCAAAGTTAACTAAAAATATTATTTTGCAGGGAAGTCACAATTTTGATAAATTTCTTGTATAGCAAAGAAAAGAGATTTGAAATGATAATTAAATGAGGAAAAATTATTTTAAATGGTTTTAAACCATTTAAATCGATTAAAATCTCCTATTCATATAATATTAGAAGGTCTGTGAAAACTGCCCTACATAGCCTAACCTCTTCGCTGGCACAACATCTTGGAGATCAACAAAGTGGAACTAAGCGCAATATCCAGCACAGTAATAAAATTGGGTGTACAGAAAACTCTGATGAACTGGATGTCTAAACTACTTCATGAAAGAGCACTCTGTCTGACGCTAGGGAGCTCGGTGAACTCCGCAAGGTGATGTACTCTTCCCTTTCTTATGGAATCTGGTGATGTGTGAGCAGATTTGTCGATAATACTGAGGATAAAATGCAATTTGCTCTAAGAAAGGTCAGCGGGTTGGCTCCTGTCCTAGAATTGGATAGACAAAGTGAGGTAGTACTCTTCACGGTACAAGCCGCCACCTTTTTGTCCACTGAAATTGCATGGAGCGAAACTAAAATTCAAGAATGACTTACATTTTTTAGGGCTGGTTCTGAAGATTAATTGAAAAGAAATATTGAAAAACGCCTCCATTGCCCTCTAGGCTTTTAACAAAGTATTTGGGGAAAATGGGGCTTAGAGCCTGGTATGACTCAATAGATATATATAGCAATGGTCAGACTTATCTTGACCTCATCTATCTGCATAATCGGCGCACTGCACCTACGTCGTCACTGAAGATAATGGATCCTGACCTCTATAATTAAGGTTTGGCGATTAAGACTACTAAGCGCCTAGACTGAACAGTGGCATGAATCGAATACTGGTCACGCATTAATTCTGAATGAAGTTATGACTTTCAATAGCAGTAACTACATGACTCCACGTTACAATTTCTCAAGAAGATTTAGAACATTTATTCCGGACAAGGAAGCCTATAAAATGGTACGATATACCTCGTAAAGTACGCCGTGCAAATTTACACCGATGGCTCTAAATTGGTCGGAAATGTTGAAGGTGGAATTTATTCGGAATCCATCAAAACCTATAAGACGGTCCGATAGTGGCAATAAAAGCTGCAACGAAAATAGTTGGGGAGGCAAATATCCCCAAGTAGGACATTACTATACTTTCCAATAGCCAGGCGACTATCGAATCGCTGAACTCCAAAGTGATTAAGTCCAATACAATTAAATTGTCGCAGTTATCTCAATGAGATCGCAGTAAGATATGATGTCCATATTATATGGGCATTAGGATACAGTGAACAGGGAACTGTAAAGCGAATGAATTGGCTAAGTGTAGCAGTGATTCAGCAAAACGAAGAAGAAAATCTGATCAAGGCTAGATGGAAAACACACTACAAGTCTGCTTAAACTCTAAAAAACGCGCTCAGTGTGGTTGACGGGGGCACTGCATAGGACTTAGACACCTAGCTGATGATTTCGTCAGAAGCTGCAGAGATGAGGAGATTGTTTTTCATCTACTGGGAACGTGCCATGTTCTATTTCATAGAAAAAGCAAGTATCTGTGTGTCTACAATATAAACGATCTGGAGAAACTGTCACGCATTGACATTGGTCATTGACATATTAGTCGCTTCATCTAAAGCTCTGAGTGGTTCCGGGACTAGGCGATAAAGGAAAACTATGGCATGAAAACGGGCTCTATGTGTCAAACCGACAGTCACCTCTACCTTCCTGCCTACCCACATTCAAACATACATGCATACATAATTGGCCATTACAATCCCTCAGTCAGGATTACGACCTAACGTCCCACACCACTTATGTTGTGTGTGTTAATTTTATACATAAGTGGCGGGACCTACAGTTTAAAGTCGACTTTAAACGACAAATTTTTGAGAACCTTTTCATGGGAAGATTATTTAATCTGCTGGGAAAAAGTCGCGAAGAAATATTTATTTGAACCGTGGCCTTTCGTCTAATAAGCACAGCAACTTTGCTATTTATATTGAGTTTTCGCTTATCATCGGTCTCCAAATTCGCGAAAATTTAGAACCGTATAAAAGTACAGGAATTAAGTACGTTTTAGCACTTTGCTGCATACGTATGTCAAAGTGAGTCGAATCTATAACAGTCCACTTGTTTAAAAGCATACTATAAACTCTACCAAAACCACTTTAACTGATCATTTCAAACAACATCCAGATTAGATGCAGATTCAGCAAAATCTATTTTATTTCTTTTGATAGTTATATCGGGTACAACGAACGATCTTCTAGTTTTCGATAGAAAAAATAGAATACAATAGAAAAAATTTTTTAAATCATGACTGATCGAGTCTATTGAAAATTTGATATTCTCATAAACCTAAACGTCGTTAATGTATACATAGAGCAAACATAAAATTGAAACGTCTAATATATGAAAATGTTATCCCTTATGCTTAGTAGGATAGATAACACATCATTTAATCCATTTAGCATTGAATGTACCAGTTTTGTTAATGTAAGTGTTTTCTGGTGATATTTGCAGCCATGCACTCATGGGCAAATCTTTCGGTTGAATTTTGTTTGAGGTTTAGCGACTACGTAACAGTTCATCCAAATGGTCTCCTAAATACTCTCTTGTCATATCGGAACTTTGTGCAAGACTATTAAATCTGTGGTGATTTTGATAGGCAAATCACATCTTCACATTATCAACAGTATGATGGGGTTCGTTGACTTGCTAGAAGTAATAACCATAACGAATTCTTAATTCTTCTGAACTTTAGGTGAATTTGTTCCTTAAAATTTTTAAAAACTCTCTTATTCATTGTTTCTTCAATAAATTCCAAATGGTTCTTGGTGCCGATTCACCTTATAATACCACCACCATGTTGAACCGTTTCTTGAGAACGAGCTCTTTCTTCATTTCATTTTTCTCCGTAGTAATGTACATTCGCACGTGTTTAATGATATGTTTTGACTTGTCTGAAGAAAACACATTATTCCAAATCTCATTTTATATGCTTTAGTATGGAGGAAGAAAAATAAGGATTTCAATCCAAAGAGCTTGCGTGCAACTGTTAAGCATAACCTCGGTAGTACATTACTGTAGAGATTTCTGTCGGCACCAGGTCAAATAAGGTCATCAATCTCGGCTACCTATCACATAAGAATTTATTACTTTCCAAATAATAATTTATTTGCCTAGCTATGGAGTTTTCCATTACTTTACAGGAAGCAAAGAATGGCAATAGGTAATAGGCCTGAACTCGTTGTTAGATTTAGGAATGAGAAGGATTTCGACTATTTCCATTAATCAGGAAAAGAGGAAATTGTCAGAACTGTATTGAATAATTGATTAAAATATGGCTAGACTAGGTGTCGAAGCTTCTAAAACATAGGACATAAATCGCATTAGATTTAACCGATCCAAGATCCAAAACTTCGAGCTGTTTGACACAACGAAAACTAAAAGGATTTTCTAGTGGGACAAACCAAAGGTCATCATATATGTTACTAGTAGGAATTGGAACATTGATATTAACGAACTTGTCATTGAGGATATTTTCATCAACATCAAGAGAAATATTACAATATTTTTCCTAGAATCCTTTTCTTATAACTTCTGAAATTTTTGGTAATAAAAAGTATTGAATTTTCTTCTTTTTTAACAATTAAAATATTTGTAACTTGTTAAATGTTTAATAGAAATATCACTTTATTAAAAAAAATTAAATATTGATGTGAATTAATAAATTATTAATTAAATTTTCTTATACATTAAATAATCACATGAAATAAATTTGTGAATTGAAAATGAGTATCGATAAATATTCCTCTTTGAAATAATAATAAATAGTTATAAATAAAAATGTATATAATAAATGTCTGATAAAAAAAAGGGAATGACATATTACCTAAATTGCATAGATTATTTAACTTAATTAAATCATATTTAAAATTTGTGCAATAGTGATTGTTAAAAATACTACATAGGATTTGAAAAATTACACACTAATATGAAATATTGATAAATAGATAAACAACGTTAATAATTCTTCACAAGTTATAACAAATATACGGTCTGTGTACTTCAAAATTTTTTTATCATAGGAAACGACTACTGAAACGTTTTCTATCTAATTCAAACATATATTGTAAGTGATTAAATATTTTAATTTTGAATTCAACTTTTTAAAGATTATACATAGGATTATTAGTGGCATCGAATAGTTGCTTGCCAGTTGATTCAACCATTGAGCGTAGTGCAATACTACGTTGCTTTGATACGGCTTTACGTAATATTACTTCAAACACATTATTTTCATCAACATTGTCCATTGGTAAATGATCGCGTCTAATATCCTGTGTTAGTTGATTTTTATTTTCAATATGCTCCTGTTCGAATATTAAACCACCAATATTTGCATCAATTGCTGTTATACACTCTGTATTAAATTCTTTAGCCCAAAGCTCTATACTGCGTTTATGAAGAACATCATTAGGGAAGCATTGCAATAGTTCTTCAAAGTTCAAGTCTACTACTAGGTTATTAAGAATTTCTAAAAAAAAATTCTTTATCATAAAAAATTTAAATCTAAAATTACTCTGCAATGTAATCACCTGTAACATACGTTTTCCAATTTGGCAAAAGTTCTTTCTTTCCAAGAATTTTGTTTAGTAGAGATTCCCATTGTTTTGGTGTAAAGTTATTGGACTTCAAAATTACAAAATAAGTTCATTTTCTTTTTTTTTTTTCTTCAACAAAACTTTTCAAATTTCCAAACTTACCTTTCCATACTGCCATAAATATTCAGGACAAAAGTTTAACATGTAATTTATGGCTAAGTGTTTGGGTAATACAATTACTAAAAAACTATCGATACCTATGAGATTTGGTGTCTTTTGCACAAATGCAATAAACTCTTCGATAATTTCTTGACAGATTTTAGGTGAAGCTAGTAAAGACTATAATTAAAATGTAAAATGTATATAAGTATGTTTGTTGTATATTTAATTTAGTGATATTCTACCTGAATTTTTAAAGTTAAAGTTAGAAGTTCGTTATGCCAACCAACAAAATGAACTTCATTTTCTCCATCTTCTTTATTTGGATAACTAAAGTCGCCGCGTTTAAATGGCGGTAAACGATTTAAATATTGAGGACGATCTAAGAGACAGGGTATAGGTCGAATATATAATTTTAAATTCTGCTCAAATTTTTCGCCATTTAATTTATAATCAGGAATTAATGGTACAAATATTGTCTTTTGTCCATCATTTCTCACATCTGATGCTTGTGTTTTTCCATAATAGAGCTGATTATTATGAAGTATGCCAGACTGATTACTATGATGTTGTTGCATGCGCAATTCTTGCAAGTGACGAATCATAAATGATATACATTCTATACGTAATGAATGAAATTCTTCATTTAATGATTCTTGTTCAACATCTGCCGATTGAAGGTCAGTTATTAAATCACTTAAGGCTTTTAAGCGTCCCATATACATACGGAACAATATTTTTAAGCCTTTATTATTGATTTCATTCTCATTTGAAATGCGTTGTTCATCTATATTTAAAAGTGATGCGTTTGAACTACGCTTAAACGGAGACTGTTGTTCTTGTAACTGATCATAAGCAATACGATTGCAATGACCAGATGCTCTTCTCTCATCAATTGACGAGCTAGCTGCTGAATTTGTTTCACCAATAGAATTAGCAATGGATTCACTGTCTCTTTCGCTGTTTTCTTTGGAGAAACCCTCATCAAATTCTTCTTCGATTTGTGGGGGAGTATTATTTGTTGGAGCATCCTGATTGCTATTCAATGTATTAACATCAAATATTTCATAATAGTATACCTAAAATAACAAAAATTAAAAAATTATTAATGGGTTTTCCCTTTTTAATACAACTTAAAAACTTTTCAATATGGCATTCGCAAAGAGAAGTCGTCAATTTTTGTCGTTTGCAATACCGATTGAGTGATATGCTAAGAACATTTCAGCAAAATATGCCTATTTTCTATACTCGAAGTTTAAGGAGTATTAGATAACTTTGGAGTTACAGCTCTAACTCATTTTGTTTGCCACATTTTTATTGTCTAACCCAAAAATACGTTGGTGTTAGTACAAAAATTATTTCAAATATTCAAGACTCAAACCTGTTTAAAGTTTTTTTTTTATAGTATTTCCTTTTTTTGGTGCAAAAGTAATTTTTCCTTATAAGATTATGATTTAAAAACTTTTTCGTTTCCCATACAAGTAATTCATTAAAATTGTGACTTCACAAACAAATTCAAAAAGCTGTTGGTGTTAGACAAACTCAAAATGCTTGCGTTAGCGAACTTCTGAGATAGAAAAAGTGCATTACTTTCACCTGTTAGAATTTATTTTTTACCTCTCAAATCCAGTGATTCGGGATTTCGATATCCCGATCCCAAATCGATTTCGATTTTCTAACACAAATTGTCCGGAAAAATCCCGAAATATCCCGGGATTTCAGGATTTCGGGATTTTCTCTTAATAAATAAAAACTGAAAACAATTGTTTTATTAAAAATTTAATTAATTTCTGATCTTTTTCACAATACACATGTTATAAAGTAAAAAACAGAATAAAAAAGCATAAATTAACAAAAAAAAAATAATTCATCTGGGTCTACATACATAATACACAAACTCATTAGTGTATATATTAATTATATTTATTGTTTTAAATAATAATGCGCACTGAAAAGATAAAATACTCTAGTATTTCTTCGAAGAGCCTTAATTTTGTTGCGAGCATACGCTGCCGCTGAAAAACAACTTTCGCAATCTACATTTCTGGACAAAATGGTTTCAAGATAGCTATATGTAGGATACAACTATTCAGCTCTAACATCTCGTGATTCAAACAAATCAATTTCTTTAGAAAGTTGATTGTCTAAATCATCTGCTATATTAACAGATTTTATTGGGCCTCGTGGACAACGCTTAACTTTTTAACAATGGAAGTTGAGTTCTCGTTCAATTCGATGGCAAGTGATATAGAATATTTACTTAACTATTGCATGATACGCTTGAAAAACTACATGAGTGTTATTTAAGGTAAAATTAATTTTAAAAAAACAATGTCGTAAACTCATTTTTTTTCTTACTTTATAAAGTATACATATATCCATGAATTTACAATCCCGAAAATCCCGGAAAACCCCGGGACAAGTTGTAAAAGACCTCAACTGCTTTTAAATCAGTTATATACATACTATTACGTATTGTATGTAGCCATTTTTCTGGTTAAATGCTTTTTTATTACTTAAGCTTTGTCTATGCACCTAATTTTGTGGCTTGTATTTTGTTGAACAAAATGTTAATATATGAAGTAATTCCGTTAAGTAATTATTGGTAATTGAAAGAGATAGGCTGACTTCATGAATGCTGTTTGCATTGCAACATTGCGAAGAAAATTGCTTACAAGGCAAAGTAATATTGTATGGCAACACTGCTTTGTAACATTTTAGTACATTTATGAATGCATAAATTTTTGCCGCCAATAAATGTAATTGTTTACAAAGAATCACAAATAAAAACTATGCACGAAATTGACAAATAATGCGCACTAAAAAGCATTGACATGCAATAATGAAAATGAGGCATTGCCAAAATAAATTTTACTGTTTCTATGAACACTATGCATTGCAAACTTTATTAATGAAGTCAACCATACCTAATATTATTATTTTACTCACCTGCAAAATATTAACAAACACTTTTTGAGAAGTTTGATAACCCTTTTGTCCAATATGAGATGCAATATAGTTTAAAAATAATTGCAAAATCGTCTCCAACGTAATACTGTGTTCAACACATAGTGCATGTATGAAAACATCACTTATTGCCTCTATTAATTCCGTTTTCTCTGTTGCTAATAGAATCGTTTCTGTCAAATCCGAAAATGAAACAACTTCCTGACCAGAGGTTTGCGTATTACTAATTAGAGCACTCTGGTGATTATGTTGCATTGATTTACGTTTGTTTTGTTTAGCATGCGGTGATGGAGTAGTTTTCGATGAACTATTTGGATATTCGTCCGTTTTTATACGTTTTTGTTTTTGGAATAAAACCGTTGTATCATCGAACAGAACATTTTTATATTTTATAAGTGCAACAGCCAAATTGTGACGATTAGTTTGAGTTACAACTTCTTGAGATAAAATGTAATTTGACATTCTACAGGCGGTAACAGCAAGCAGGAGATTATCATCAGGTTTTCTATGGTGAGATTACGAAATAAAACATTCAGTAATTTATAAACGCAAAAAATTAAAATAATTATACTCACAAATTGTCCAAAAATTTTAAATAATTTATAATTTCACCACTTATAGTATCAGCAACAATAGGAGATTCTAACATAACTTGTGGTATGTATTCTGGTGAATATTTAATAAACAAATTAAGAAATTCTAATGAAAGGGAAACTTGGGTAAAACCTTGTTTTATTACACGGCTTGGAGTGAAGAATGGTTTTACCAACTGATTTAAGAAGGAAGCTTTTAAACGATCCATTCCTACATTCATTAAAAACAATTTCACTGTATAAATTAACCCATTAAGATTATCTGCAGTAGTAGAACTGTCATTCTCAGGTGTTGGAAGCTTTTGCAAATCCTGACTTTTCTCTTCGTCCACATAGGGAAAATTATTTACATAGTTTTCATAAATTTCCGATAATTGCAGGTTACACATTTTGTAAAATCCTGATGCCTGCATATATATTTCCTTCTTTTTAGATCTTATTGAAAAATCAGCCAATTTTCGACAATTAGCCATGAATTTTAATCGCAAATTTGCTTCTCTTTCTTCAGTTAATTTGTTAAATTGCAAAGATGTACTCATCCTTAACATTACATGGGCTTCCTCCATTAGATCATAAAAATTACTACTACTTGCAGAGCGATAAGTCTCAGCTATTGACTCCAAATCATCCACTACTTGTTCTACTAATGGAATCTCGAGATTGTACAGAGTCCATTCATTATTAACAGACTGTTGATTAGAATAACTGCTGCGCAACATACTATGCTTAGCTTTGGCTTCAGCAATCAAACGGGCTGCAATATTACGCTTTCCTTCACCTGTACTACGCCTTTTTAAAGCCGTATTATTGCAATCATTTGAAACTGAGGCACTTAAAGAATTTACTGCACCGTTACTTATCAGAACAACATTATTTCGATTGACACAAACATACTGCACGTGTATAAATGAACAAAGACCGATCACTGCAATTGGAGCATTTACATCAGGACTTGACTCTTCAGGGAAAAGTTGCGCTATTGACGGATATTCAAATCGATTATTGAATAGCTTATGACCAATTCTTGAAGTATGCGTTTCAACTGAATCAGTAGTTACCGCATAAATAACATAATCATTAATGTGAACTTGCAGAACAGGAGCAGTGAACGAATAGATAGCAATAGGCTTTTCATTTTCATTATACCATTTTCCTTTATAAAGAGAAACAATGTAATAATTGGCAAGCATATACACAATATTTCTTACCTTGAGCACAAAACTGATATAAATAACCATCAACACTACTTGCGACTAATAAAGCAAAACCAATACAACTTTGATGTTTATTTGATTTTAAAGTTCGTCGGTTAACATGTTTTGATGTTGTTATCGCGCCTGGGACTTGCTGGTTTCCCATATCATATTCAGGATCATCAATATCATCGTTGTCGTTCTCGTTACGTTGATAAATAGCTTTCAAGTCCATACAACGTAAAATATCTACAACTCGACCTCCACCAGCTTCAGAGGATTTCATGCAGATTTGTAATAATCTACGAATATCGTATTGCACCATATTTTCTTCATTGTACGCTGATATTATTTTACCATTTGATGATATCCGCTATGAAAAATTAGACAAAGCCCAATAAAGTATTCAGTAAATATAACAAGTTGTGTTTATTTACCTGAACATTCATAGCTTTTGCTTCATTGACTAATTTAATTTTTATTTCATTTGCTTTGGCTGGCATAATTATTATTTCTTGAGTGTCACACGTTACATTACATTTACCGGTCGCTGCATTTATACCTGAATCAGAATCACTTTGCTCCCATTGGGACTTTAATTCTACTTCAAAATCGCGACCGCAGGCTGAGTTTACCATGCGAGCGACATTAAAATCAATTGGAGTTCTACCTGGAAAACCATTAATAGGGCGTTCGCTCGCTGTGCTTTGTAAGGAATCTGTTTCAAAACTATTATGGCTATGAGTTGTAGGCCCAGCACTTGTCTTACTTGCCATACTTGATTCCGAATTTGATAATGCATCTTCTACTTCAATGTCTACATTTTCTTCAACGCTGCCGCCGTGTATCCCTGAGTTTGGAAAGCCTACGTCTCCAGTTGTACAAACGTTGCTCGCTAATACGTCCACAACCCGAAATGCGACACAGTATCGATTATTCATACACGCAATTACATTTTCAGCCAAATTTAGTTTCAGCGGCACAAAATTTAGATTAACAAAAAACTTGAAAGGTAGAAAATCTATGTATTTAAATCTAGGCTGAGTACTCTCGTGAACGCATTGAGTATATTCATATAAATATATACGTTCTTTACTGCTAACGATGATATTTCCAGATGTCTGAAATAGATAAATATAATCAACTCAGACTGATATATATTTCGCAAAACAATATTAATAAATTTTCTTTATTCTTTCAATTTGTTAGCATGAATAAAAATTAATAAAATTCCCTATATAAAATTTTCTTTGTGTGTTTCGAAAACCGTTTTAACAAAAGAACGCTGACAAACTCGAGTACCATTTGCAAATATTCATCTGAAGAGATAGTGAAACATGGCTTTGCCGAACGAACCTAACCTTGGATTAGAGACATAAAAATAAAAGATCATGTTTCCTTTATACCAAAAAAATCATGTTGGAGGTAATAGTATAGTTTGGGGATGCTTCTCATGACAAGGTGGGCAATCAATATATTGGAATAAATGAAGGAAATATCTTGTAATTCCAATTTCGCCAGGACTATGATTCGAAACACACTTCAGGTCTAATCAAAAACTGGTTTCTTGATAATGACGTGAACGTATTAAAATCTCTGTATTTAATTCGATAGAAAATCTATACAAATTCATAAAATATGTACTAGATCACCAAAAAAAAAAAAAAAAGGAAATAAAGAGGAGTTCAGGAAGAAAATTCAAAATATGTGTTATTCTATTCCAAAAAACTTTTCAAGATTGCCAAGGTAATGGAGATGGAAAAATAAAGCAAATAGTAAAAATATTAATATTTTATAATCAATTGTAAAGCAAGGTTAATTTTTTTACATCATTTTGGCTAAGCAATTAAATTATTTGTAAAATAATTATTTCTACAATATCTAATTAAATGTCGAAACGAAAGTATTGAATTAATTAAAATATTTAAAAGATGTTTAAGCCTATAATTTACTTGTGAAATTAGACTAACAACAAGTAAATTGTGTAATTAGAATAACGGATTTGTAATTAGAATAACGTTTTAGTTTGAAAGTAGGAAAGAAAAAATTTATTTGTTATGTGAAAAATAATGAGGACACCAAATGTGACGTTTAGATATTTGACGAGATAGTTAGCAAAATTAGAAATTATTGATATTCTCAGTTCATATATTTTATTTAAATCAAGGGATAAAATCCTTACTGACAACAAAAATTTAATTACAACTACTGTTTAAATTAAGAATTAAAGTAATGTTAAAATAATATCAAAAATAATAATATTTCGTTTCATAGTCTGCAAATTTACAGAAAAACTCAACAAATCAGATAACTAGTTATACCGACGACATAGTATGATAAATGGATCTGCGATTGCATAATTAGATCGGCGTAATGGAACACAAATAGGTTTCATATATCGAATATGACGACAAAGAATTTTAAATTGAATAGAACAGTAATTCACAACAAATATTTTCATTGATTAGGAAATGATACGTTTAATATGTTACGGTGACTTTTATGAGTAGGTAATATTATTAATGCAAACAAAATAATAACCACACAAACAAAATAATAAGAATTGTTTCTGCACAGATTCAATATGATCGCTAATGAATATTGAATTAAGGATACCCTACTATCGATTCGTACTCAATAATAGGACGAATAAATGAGCTGTTTTGTAATATATTGAAGACCAAGAATACCTCTAGCCTTAGTAACGCGGTCATTAAAGATTAATTTTCCATCCAATAACTAATTAACCATCAACAACATCCAATCGACAACTATCAAATGAACAATTAACGTTAATACAAATGGTTTTTGAAAATCTCATACACTTACATTTTTTAATTTTTAGTTAAATCATATTATATTTACACAATAAAAAGAAATGATTAAGAACACTTTGAAGATCAACATGGTCAATGAAGTTATTAAATGAGAGAAAAACTTTTACGTCGTCAGTATATATCAATACCTTAAAAAAATTGATAACATTCGGAAGATCATTGATAAAAAGTGAAAAGAGAAGTGATCCAAGGTGGCTGCATTGAGGAACATTAAATGGAACATATATGTATTTATATATGCCATCCTTCACTCGTACTATCTACCTTAACCAGCTTAAACTTCTCTGAGATACTCTCAGTAACTCCAATTTGGTCAGTAAAAAGCCGTTGATTCACTTTATCAAAATCATTACTAAAATTGTATAAAATACATCGGTCTGCTTTCCCTTGATAAACGCAGCATTAACCAGAGATGATAATTTGATGAATGTTAGCAGCCCTTTTCAAAACCATGTTGATGAGGTGATGGTATGATGAAAATACTACTTCATATTTAATCGAAGCACTTAACAATAAAGTTAATGGTGTGACCAGAACTAAAATACATTTTAAGCTTCTTCAAGTACACCAAAATATCACTTTCGTTAAAAATAGGAGAAAATATAATTTGACTCGATGAAGATGTATACGGATACTTGCTTATCAGACAAGAACAAGTCCTGGCGAAGAAATCAGCAAACATATTACATACAATTATCATTACACGATTCTTAATTAAGAATTTCACAACAGATGGAAATCCATTAGAATTTATTTTGAAGTTAACAAATGTGTAGATGAACCTGGTCTCTAAAAAAATGATTATTCACTTTATTTAAATAATTTGTATATAATGAATGATTTAGTGGATTATATTTAGACAGGGTAACCGAATATCTTCTATAATCAATAATTGCGCCATATCTTTGCCTTTTTTTACAATATTTGTTCTTAGATTTCTCAGTCTCAACTGAAGCTTTGACTGGTCAAAGTAGAAGAGATCTTTGTGGAACACAAATATCAAAAAATAAGTGAACTATCTTGTATAAATTAGAAATCATCACATCAGTTGTTATTAATGGATAATTAATCCAATTAAAACAAAAAAACTTTTCTGCCGTTAGGAAGCTTAAATTTCATTGGAAATGAGATGTCAATTTTCAACGTAGTATGAAAACAATCCTCAGGTAAAGTTTCAGCTTTCGAACGTATAACGATACTATTACTAATATCATTCACAAACACCAAATCAAGTATATTTCTGTAGTCATTACAAACGGAAATAATGTAATACAAGGATTGTCTAAAAAATGTCATCAAGAAGTCATGCTGGCAACTCCTAATCTTACTTTGATTTAAATTAGGCATATCAGAGTTATAGTTCCATCAAATCGAAGAAAGGTTAACAATTTATTTCATTTTTCTTTCCTATTAGGGATCTGTTATAATCAGCATTAACAATTTTGTTAAAATTAGAAAAATTGCAAAGCAAAAATCTCCCTATTAACCATATCAAATTATTCTCTATAGCATCTAAACAATTTATAAAGTCTATGTTAATATTTTTGCATGCTGAACAAGTCCAGAGTATAGTTAGTCTAAAAAGTCTAGTCTAAAAGCGCATCCCCTTCACATGCTTTAAAAACATGAAAACTAATTTCATTACGGTTTATAAATTAATTTTTTTTAATTTTCAGTAAATTAAAATAGAAATAGGAATTCATCCTGTGAAAAAATAAGGACGCCCTGTGTACTGCGTGATACGATATACCGGATTCGGTATGCTAAAACAATTCATGTGTTGGAAAAAACCAGTTATTCCATCTATTCGAGAACACAAAAAACTTAAAACGTGTTTTTATTCAATAGTTTTTTTTTCGAATGAAACAAAAATTCAGTTTATTCAAATTATATTGTATAGCAAAGTATAAAGGGTTGGGAGTTGATCAAACAGAATTGCACCATATGTGCACAACACAATGTCAATATTACATTTCAAAGCACAGATTCACTTTATCCAAAATCATTACTAAAATTGTATAATAATATCATCGGTCTGCCTTTCCTTGATAAACGCAGCATTAACCAGAGATGATAATTTGATGAATGTTAGCAGCCCTTTTCAAAACCATGTTGATGAGGTGATGGTATGATGAAAATACTACTTCATATTTAATCGAAGCACTTAACAATAAAGTTAATGGTGTGACCAGAACTAAAATACATTTAAGCTTCTTCAAGTACACCAAAATATCACTTTCGTTAAAAATAGGAGAAAATATAATTTGACTCGATGAAGATGTATACGGATACTTGCTTATCAGACAAGGACAAAGTCCTGGCGAAGAAATCAGCAAACATATTACATACGAAATTATCATTACACGATTCTTAATTAAGAATTTCACAACAGATGGAAATCCATTAGATTTATTTTGAAGTTAACAAATGTGTAGATGAACCTGGTCTCTAAAAAAAATGATTATTCACTTTATTTAAATAATTTGTATATAATGAATGATTTAGTGGATTATATTTAGACAGGGTAACCGAATATCTTCTATAATCAATAATTGCGCCATATCTTTGCCTTTTTTTACAATATTTGTTCTTAGATTTCTCAGTCTCAACTGAAGCTTTGACTGGTCAAAGTAGAAGAGATCTTTGTGGAACACAAATATCAAAAAATAAGTGAACTATCTTGTATAATATTAGAAATCATCACATCAGTTGTTATTAATGGATAATTAATCCAATTAAAACAAAAAAACTTTTCTGCCGTTAGGAAGCTTAAATTTCATTGGAAATGAGATGTCAATTTTCAACGTAGTATATAACAATCCTCAGGTAAAGTTTCAGCTTTCGAACGTATAACGATACTATTACTAATATCATTCACAAACACCAAATCAAGTATATTTCTGTAGTCATTACAAACGGAAATAATGTAATACAAGGATTGTCTAAAAAATGTCATTCAAGAAGTCATGCTGGCAACTCCTAATCTTACTTTGATTTAAATTAGGCATATCAGATGTATAGTTCCATCAAATCGAAGAAAGGTTAACAATTTATTTCATTTTTCTTTCCTATTAGGGCATCTGTTATAATCAGCATTAACAATTTTGTTAAAATTAGAAAATTGCAAAGCAAAAATACTCCCTATTAACCATATCAAATTATCTCTTATAGCATCTAAACAATTTATAAAGGTCTATGTTAATATTTTTGCATGCTGACAAGTCCAGAGTATAGTTAGTCTAAAAAGTCTAGTCTAAAAGCGCATCCCCTTCACATGCTTTAAAACATGAAAACTAATTTCATTACGGTTTATAAATTAATTTTTTTTTAATTTTCAGTAAATTAAAATAGAAATAGAATTCATCCTGTGAAAAAATAAGGACGCCCTGTGTACTGCGTGATACGATATACCGGATTCGGTATGCTAAAACAATTCATGTGTTGGAAAAAACCAGTTATTCCATCTATTCGAGAAACACAAAAAACTTAAAACGTGTTTTATTCAATAGTTTTTTTTTCGAATGAAACAAAAATTCAGTTTATTCAAATTATATTGTATAGCAAGTATAAAGGGTTGGGAGTTGATCAAACAGAATTGCACCATATGTGCACAACACAATGTCAATATTTACATTTCAAAGCAACATAAAATTAAATATAATTATTACATAATTAAACCCAAAAGTTTCGAAAGACTTATGGTAAACCTTTTGGAGGTTTTTACTCAATACATTAGCATACACCTTAGTGTTGCAGTATTCCAAACTTATTAACTTCTTCTCACACAAATCTCTGACATGGTGGTATTTCAGGGTAATATGTTTGCTGCGGGATTTTACACCGCGTATAAAACTACTATATTATCGCCCCAAATCCCAATGATAGCATTATCGTACAATTCAATTCCCCTCAGTATGTCGCTCAGAAGATAATGGAATATATTCTACTTTAGCTCCTGCCAAAAGGAAAATCTATACCGTACAGGTCAACACTCTTTTCAATGCGGTAAATGAGCCATGTACGGGTCACTGTTTTTCCCTGCGTTTTTCCATAGAGTGTATGATATCAGGCCTGGTAGATAGACCTATCTACATGAGAGATCCAACCAACGATTGGTATTCAGTCTCAATTCTTATAGATTTGCTATCATCGCATGCAATTGTGAAATTTCAGTTCCAAGAGCTAACTTATCTGCAGCAATCAATGCCATTATCCTAACTAATTGAATACAATATTAAAAAATGACTTACTGGCCTTTATTCACTATCTCCACTCTCTTAGAAATCGGATTCTTTATGGAATTCATATCATCTATATCAGAACAGGCAATCAATATGTCTTTCACATATACTGCGATTTTATTCACTTTATCGACAATCTACTTCACATACAAGCATGACTCACTTTCGCACGCATAAAATTCAATTTCATTTAAGATATACTTCAACTTACGGGTCCATTTCCTCCATACAAAGACCATATAAAGCAGGGGTTACCAAAATTTTTTTTGTTGTGTATTAGTGAGTAAGAGAGATAAACCAAATTGAGAGAATTTATTTATTTACTATCAAAAAAAAATGTTAGTAATTTGCGCTATTTTAATTTTCATTTCATAAAGTTGTACATTTTTCACTGAAATATTAGGGAATATTTTTGAGAGCTACTTTTGGTTCGTTAATTCCCTCACCTACTAATAGCAAATCTTTTAATTTTTCCAAAAATAAATTGCTTTATGTTTACAAAAAAATCTGTTCCCTTTCCTTATCATTTAAATATATTAAAATGTCCGTTAAGAACATATAAGGTATTGGATTTTAATAGAAGCATTTTTAAAATATTTTATATTTAAAATATTTTTTAAGTGTAAACCTAATCGACGACTAAATAAAAGAGCATAAGCAAAGTGTGTGAATTCTATCTACACAATTGTGCTATGAAATGCCAAATCCTGACATAAAGCCTCTTTCAACTATATTCGCTTTCTATCGCATTCCATCAAAAACTTGAAAAATCATTAGATAGAGCTGAATTTTCGAGATCGGGAATAGAATATTTTCGGTACACATCAAATTAACTGTGTTGCATATTTTCCTAGGTTGGTCGGGTCAACTTGTACGACCCTTCTTCGGTCTTTCAGATATCTTCTTTTTACGAAATTCGTAATAACATTTTCCTATTCATCAGTTGCGGCAGACTAACAAAATTTACATATGATGAAAGCGTCTATGCCATTTCATCGCAATTTTAGTTGTATCGCATGAAAAAATTCGTTAATATATACACCACATAAAAATAGACAACCGACTATTCTTGCTCTCAATTCAATCTTACCGCTTGTTTCTATTACAGCTCCCATATCGTTGATAATTACAGTACATCCATTAGTCACCACTTTACCAAACGAAATAAAATTGCATTGCAAGCACGAAACATAAAGAACATCTTTCAATGTCACATCAAACTCTTTAAGTAAACGTGTCTTTTTCCCTAGGCTTGTGTTATGTTACTACCTCAAGTACAAATTTCTCCTTATGTTCTGCAAACGTTTTAAACATGTTGCGGTCGCAACACAGAGCATTCTCATTAGACGCGAGGAGTTGGATCATTTCGTTGCTCTGCCTTTGAACTTTTTTCCTTGCACTGCTCTGCTTTTGTTGCTCCTGTCAAACTGTTTCCTCTTTGACTATATTTTCTCGCTTTGTTCTTCCGCGCCATAAAAACTTATACACTATTGTCCCTACTTATTGTCTCATCGTAGTTTGTCCTCCTCAAATAATTTTACCTTTAGTGTGGATAATTTTAAATGATCTGCCACCTCAAGAGCCACCACCAGTTTCTCGTAAGATTATGAGAGGTTTGCGAGTAGCATCATCACATACTACTCTTCTTGAAAGGTGACACCCGATTCTGCCAAATTGCCAACTATTGAGCCAAAACTGCATATATATTACTATACGCACTCATCCTCCGACATCCGTTCTATAGTAGTTCCGTTAACAAAGTTACCTCCTTAAGCGCTCTCCAAGCATCACTTAATGGCCCATAATTTTTTATGTGAGCTATTTGCATCGGTATTGATCATAATATTATTATTGCAGTTACCTTTTCATCCTTAGTAACCCATTCTGCAATCCGAATATGGTTCATTCCATTCCCCTCAGGCTTCATTAAGCCCCCCGACATAAACCATCATAAATCCTGGTAGATGAGCACACTTTTCATTTGTATACTCCAGGAGTCATAATTCGTATCATCCAGCTTTGATATGTTAAACATTGTTTCGGACGTTTTTACTTAATATTTCATATTCTCTACAAAATATTAACCACTTTAGTAGGATAGTAGTATTTATTTATAAATATTTTGAAGAGTAGTTCTATTTTAATTAATTCAATGAAAAAAAATTAATTAAAAAATATTGCATAAAACCGCAATACAATCGGTTTTTATGATATATAACCTGAGAATATATGGAGTTACATCAAATAATTTTCTTATTTTAATTAGTTTCGTATCAAATCTCAAGGTATCACATTGATGATCTTATTATTTTTCACATCACTATATATGTATGTACATGAACACAAAAATGAATAAAAATATAAATTTCTCACCTGACAGCACTGTATTAAATCTGGAGGACTGCGTAAAGGCAATTCAATTACGTCAATGCTTTTAATTAGTTGGGCTTTTGGTGTTGTCATCGAAGCAATGCGTATAGTAATTGGTAGATCAGCTAATTTTAATTCTGGAAATTTAAGGAAATTTGCATATATACGAACAAACATTTTCGTATCATCCTCTGAATAAACGATAATGTTATTACTACTACTAGTGCAGCTAATACTAGAGGAATTCGTGTTCACTGGACTGCCAACAGACTCCTTCTCCAAAGTAACCAAATATTTACCTAAAAATGAAATTTTTTCAATCATAATTTTCAAAATTCAAATAAAATCTAATAGCAAACCGGCTTCACAATATATTAAATTGACCACTTCACCAACGGTGGGTAGTGTATATTTATTTGGAATTTTCTCATCATTATTAATGGCTGATGTACTTGTTGCAGCAACATCTGATGAAGTAGCACCATCATTCAATCCGCCACAATCGACTTGTTTATTATCTTCTGCAAATCGGTGTCTATCAACAATATCATGAATTTCAATAAATTGTTCAGCACTGCTAATTGCAATGCGATTGGAATCAATTAATGTTGCCGCTAATATTTCACCATTCAATGCAAAAGTATTTTGCTTAGCAAAATTATAAGCCTGCAGTATTTTAACCATTTTTATTTATAATTTCTGCAAAAAAAAACCAAATTAAACAAAATAATGTTAAATTATATGTTTGTTTATTCTGCTTAAGACACAATTAAACAACGCCCTTTAAAGTAAAGTTAACGTCATCCTATATTTTCTTTTTTCCATTCAACCGCGCACTTAATTAAAGCGTTCATTTAGTTCTATCTATGTTGACCATTATAATAAGACTAAAAATTCAAAATTAACCATGTACATACATATGTATATGCGTTTGCTACTAAACAAGCAGTTAATATCAATGTTTCGCTTTCCATATTTTACTGTGGATGGATTTTTGTTTATTGCTTAAACTTTTTCAACGCCTTTGTATAATTAGAATGAATTATTTAGTGAACTTTAGTATATTATCGTGGATACACATATAAATATATACGTATATATTAGTACATATAGTACTAATTTTTTTTAATTTTATAATGTCAGTACACATTCTTTAATTGGTTTAATGTCTCGTCATCATATAATCTGTTAACAATCCAAAATTTTCGAATTAAAACCCGATATTATAATATTAATTATACTTCTATTAATGATATAGGAAAAATTAGTTCGAAAACATTAAAAACATGTTTCTAAATATGTTATAAGAATGAATTTTTAATTCAACATAAAAATTAAAATGAATTTTGCTTAAAAAAAACTTCAATATGTTTGAACCATATTTTAATGCACTTAACAATTGAAACGAAGTATAGGAGGCAACAAAATCAAAATTATTTTTGCATTTTTTCAAAAATAGTAGAATGCTAAAGACGAAAGCGTACGCCCAATTAAGATTTCCTTAATATAAGGGTAAGCTCTTGTTGACGTACATATTGTGTGTCTCAGGTAACAAATCAAAATATTTAATGTTCTTTCCTTTTACCCAATTCTTGTGCGCCCATAGGTTGGTTTTGCCGAATGTTATTGCACTTTAAAGATGCGTTTTGTTTTTCCGTATTTGGTTAATTTCTCCTTAGGACAAAGTAATTTAATGTTTCATATAAATATGCTGTTGTTATTGATACGAAGTCAATTTTAGTTTTTAATTATTTATAACCGTGATTAAAACAACAAAACAATTACAAAATTAGAAACAAAAAACCTTTAAAATTTTTATTTAAATTGCTAAAATTTGTATAATGCTGTGTAAGTAGATCCTTTACTTCTTACAAATTTTCTTTTCCAAATAATCGTTTTTGTAGCATTTGTTACTGCCTGTAATTTTAAGTCCTATTTCATTTTTTCGGAGCAATTTCATATTTTTAACACTGTCAGTGTCTAATTGTTGATCAGCGTACAAAGAAAAAAGAAATTAATTATTAAAATTTTAAAAACAATTATGAAATTCTCGTGTCTACTTCTTTGAAAGTTATTGAAATTAAAATCTTTATAAATCAAACCTATAGTCTAACGATATTTTACGATACATATATGTGTGTATAGTAATGTATACTGTCAAAAGCTAAAGTTTAAATATACATTAGAAATCAGCATTTCAAAGAAAACTTAATTTCTTTATAAACTCCTGCTATGCATGGTCATCACTGATAAGTAAATATATAACAATAGTATGAAATTGAATCGAAACTTAACGATAAGTTGTAACAATTCAAGAATACTTAGATTTAAGATTTGGTGCCCGACTGTTAGAAAATAACAGTTAAAAAATATAGTAGCACCACTGTGACACTATTTTATTATTTTAAAAACAAATAATTAGTGTTAATACTTTTTGAAATGTAGATATTTAATACATTGCTTAGTATGCCCCTATATAAAAACTAGTACTTCTATTGGAATTGTTATCGATATATTTTTATTTTGCTATTAAATTGATAGTTATGTAGCTGTGAGCAAAGTTATTCCACTTATCAGCTGTGTTCATGAGGTTATTAAAAAAACGAGGGCTAAAAATTATATTGTTTTTAAATTTAAAGAGGAAATAAAGAAACAACTATGAAGACGGTTTGACTGAATCGAAGGCTAGAACCGCTCCCTTCCCATTAAAACCCTGAGAGACCTCAAAGTAAGTTTCCTGTCCGTCGCCGTTAAGGCTGCTATGTTGCTCAAGTGAGCTTTTTGATATCAGCAGCGACTACTCCGACCTAACCTAACCTAATTAAAACAAAAATTATTTAATTTTTTATAAAAATAATTTAATCAATTATTTGTTCAATTAATTAATTATTTATTTAAGCTTTGTTTTATATTACTTCTTAACCATGAAATATATGTGCAAATAAACATGTAATATACAAATAAATAAGGAAAAAAACTATGTACAGTGAGCAAAAAAATTACAGCACACACCTTATATTGATTCACCCTGTTTCCTTACTTTCCTCAAACAGCTCCTAGCCTTATTCGTTCTAACCACAACTTTGGCGTTGCCTCTACGTCGGCACCCCTATATATATTATATATATATATTAACAGTGGACTCGGACGGGACTTTCAGGTTTCCGATTGGCACTTTTTATTAATATCTTCTTCATTTTTACTACTTAAAAATTATCCAAATTTGTTAATTATTTGCTATCATTTCGAAGTCAAAAATGTTATCAAATATTTTTATACCCAATTTAATCTACGAAAATTGATTCTGGAATATGTTGATTAATAAATATCTTATAACTATAAAAACCAAATCAGATATTTTTTTAAATATGTAATCCAAATATAATTGACTTCTCTTAAAAACTTCAGTAAATATGAAATAAATTAAAATTTATTAACTAACAGATACAAGGGAAAAAACCAAATCAATCCATACAACTTAACGGAATAAAATCTAGAAATCAAGTAACTTTAAAAAGAAGAAGAAAATCAAATTAAAAAAGAAAAGAGAGAAACAATAATGTATAAATAAATAAAATAAATCGTTTACACTAAAGTTTAGCAAAACTACTACAGTACACTACCATATTGAATATAATTTATGAAACAAAATGTTTGTTGTATTTTGCGGGGATTCCCACAATATATAAAAACTTAATCATCCATATCGTAAATAGCATGATAAGGCTTAATATAAATAAAATCCTTACAAATTTAAGTAAACGTTTAGAGCTTTCAACTTTTGTTCACGTTTTAGTACATTTAAAGTAAAAAATAAAATGTTCATGTTTTTGTAGTGTTCACATTCCTGAATATTCACGTTTTTACGAGATCAGTGTATATACATACAGGAGTGTGGTAGGAATCCCACATCCTTTAAATGAATTATGGGAATTAAAGAAAGCACCCAATGTAAACCTAGATGAAAATATGCTACAAAGAATTAAAGCTGTTATAACTACAGACGGTTAATACACAAGATATCGAAATCTCGGGATATTTTGATCTCGAACTGTCTCGAAAAATCCCGGGATTTCGAAATCCTGTATCCTGGGATTTTTAAAAATCAATCCCGTTTGGCATCCCTATGTGATACGTTTGTATCATATACTATATACCCAATTAAGTTGGTTGCCTCTAGCCTGTAATGGATGATATATGCTAAAATTAATAATTTGTGTTGCGCAGGGCTTTCTTCTAATGGCCGTAATTGTTTTGTGATGTTTTTGATACGACAGTATTATTGTAAAATTTTTAAGTGTCAGCTACTACTACTACTTCCGAGTTTCAATATGTCTATTTCTCATTCTTCTGTATATTTATTATAATTTTGCAAAACTTAGGTAAAAAGTTTTTTTTATATATTTAACAAAAAAAATATGTTTTTTCTAGGAAAACACGAAATGTAATGGAATTAATACGAAACTATGTAATATAGTCAGACGTCGGAACCCATAGCCCCGGGAGCCAATCATCTTCGGCTTTTTACACACATTGAACACGAACATCAACAATATTCATTAAAAAGAGCGTAAAATCGCATTCAGTTGTTTGTCAGCTTCTAAAGAAGAAGGTTCATGTCGCTTTTTTATATTTTCAATTATACACCCAAAGAAATATTACAGTAGGAGTCACTAGCTTCCCAATGAGATTCACTAATAACAATGGGATATGATCTCCATTTTTAGAAGAATATTTGTGAAGTTAAATACACAGTAAATTTTTTCCATATTCTCCACTACAATACATATTATTAGGTTACACTTGAGAATATTACATTACACTTGAAAATATTAACAATTTTCCTCTGGTTTAACACAAAATACACTAACATTTTATCATGTTCTCTTTGTGCCGACGTCTGAATATAGTTTTCCTGTTTTCATCTCTCTGAGAAAATATTAACAAAATACATGGTGTACCTTTTGAGAATAAAATATTCAACACAAAGTATTTGGTTGATGGATGTGCTAATTATAAGAGCTCCGCTGTACAGGATTCTTCTTTTACCACACTTTATCCAAATTTCTCACGAACAAGCGAATGTTTCTGATCATTAAATAAATAGATATTACTAAGTATTAAGGTATAATTTTTTATTATTTGAATATATTCACTTTTCTTGGTTTTAAGCACAATTCGAAATTCTTCTTATATTTTAATTAATCTTTTTTCGTTACGAAAACGACTTCCAGATTTAAAAATAAATGCTAACCGCCTTACTATTTTAAAGTATGCTTCACCTCACTTCAAAATATTATTTTCGAATCCTTCGCCGGTTTGTAACTAAACTTCATCATTTTTTGTTTCTTATTTTTTTAGAAATGAGCCGTTTTAGTTATGAACCATGTAAAAAGGAAAAACATACGCAAACTGTGTCAAATCATTGTTACCACTAGACCCTTTTTTCTCACTCCTATCTTTTGACTGTGACCTGTATAGATGTAAATAATTAATCACTGTTTAACATGCTCTCTTAGCTAAAAACATTTTTATAATATGCTTACATTTACAAAATGTCCACACATATTTACGTGCATATGTATGGTATACATACAAGATTTACAAAAAATAATTTATAAGTAAGCACTCATATTTCTATACTTAAATTTTGGCAAGAGTTAAATGTGCAAATTCTGAAGTTAATATGTACAGTGAGTGAACAATTTTCGATTTTTATGTACATTTTAAATAAGACTTGATGTACGTATTCCTTTTTCGATTTTATTTTCCCAATTAGAATTTAAACAACTCGAAATAAAAAGCCGAATATTAAAGTGTGTTACTGTACGTTAACAAAAACCGGAAAAGAAAGATAGCAGAACGAAAACTACTGAATTATGAGGTTTATAATTACTTTTAGTAATAGGCAACTAATGATGCAATATGGGTGCGTCCCTCCAAATATAGCTTAGTATAGTTCAAACATACATACAATATGTATTAAATTTTTGAAGACTTTAACTTTTAACTATTAACTTACAGATATTACTTAAGCTACAGAAACTCTTTAAAATTTATATTTTTATTTTCGATGACAATAAGATAAACATCAACATGAAATTGCTCTGCATAATGCATAACACTGAAAAAATCAATAGTTCCACCATCAGAATGATTCCGCTCTTATTTCATTAATTTAAACAATGACGAAAAATGTTTTTTGTTTTGTTGTTTTTTTAATTTTTCATAATTCTATTCTTAAATTAAACTTTACCTTTTAAACTATTGCTAATTTTCTATAATATTTAATACTTTTTTATTTATCCACAGAATTTTTTGCAAAAAATTTATTTTCTTTTATGTAGTTCATGATTTTTTATTAATTATTAGCATTGACAAATTCATTAAACATTTTAATAATTTCCCTTAAAAACATTTTTCTTGAATTTAAATTTACGGCTGCACTTATGTTCTATTAAAAATTTTCTGTAAATAATATGTATCTTCTTTTTTGTTTTGTTTTGTGGTTCTTCATTGTTGACAACTGCTGTTATTCTTTGAGTCAACATTCGTACCTCACACATCTCTAACTACCCTGATTATTGTGAATGATAAAAAAGTGTTGTTAACTTCAGTAAAAATGAGTGCTTTCGAAAAATCTTAGTAAATAGTAAATATAACGTCGCAAATAGTAGTACAATTTGATCAAGTTGTAAAGCATATTGTAACGTTCGAGGGCTGATATTAAAACAAAAAAATGAATTAAATTGAAAATAATTGTGGCACATAAAACCAACATCATGGTCTTCAAACGTTCTATCACCAAAAATCGATAAAGTTTGTTCTGAAGTGAAGCCAGCGTCTACAATAATCCTGATGGTGCAAACCGATTTTTTCAGCAAAACTGTCAATAGCGCAGTATCCCATTAAGCCCCCGTTTTTTAACCATTTGTGCAGATTATTCAATAGCAAATTTCTTCGCCTGAAATACGCTGGTTTGGTTAGGTAATCTGTGCCAGACCTCAGATCCAGTTCCATATTCCATTCTTGAGCCATCAGTGAATATTGTTTTATTAACGACAGCTTCAGTAATCTATACTTCCCTGGTTGGAGTGTGAAACCTGTATGTTTGTCCGAAAACAATCTCCCAGTAGGATGTAGTCCTATCTAAAACCTAAGTGTTTCGATTCTACTTCACACAGTATTGAAACGTACATGGCCTAAACAAATTCTAGCAGTCATATTTCGGAGGAAGATGTCGAATGGTTGCAGAGCCTGCGGCGTCGACCTCAGAGCATCCATGATACCCAAGCCTAGCAACCCTGTTCAGCGTCGAGAAATTGCTTCTCTTTCGTATAGCCTCCCACTATATTAATGCTCCGTAGGAAAGTATAGACCATACAATCGCCGTAGACGTCCAGTGGATAATTCGTACGCTTCCACCAAACTCCCAATTTATTTTATTTTTTTATTTATTTATTTATTTATTTTTTTTTTTTTTTATAATGGAACAAAATTAATAACTACTTAATTTTTTAACTTCTGAATAAGAATAATTTTAATATGGATAATACAAATAATAATGGAAAACAAGTTTATAACAATTCCTCTCTGTGTAGCTCTACAAAATATTTTCAAAATAATTGCCGTTGTGTTTTATACACGAACTCTGGAGAATAAGGATTTATTGAGTGATTGAAAATTATTGTGAATTGTTGGAAAAAAGTAATAGTTTTGCGCCTTTATTTGTTTTGTTTTGGTAAAGTAATGAAATATACACAATGGCTAGCAGCGGCTCTTCGACAAGGAACTTCATTCCAATGGCAAATAAATATGATCGAGTTATACTTTTAGTGGATATGGACTGTTTCTATTGCCAAGTAGAAGGTGGAATGTAAAAACTTGCTTTAATATTTTCTAGAATTTATTATTTTTTATAGAAAGGTTGGATCCGTCTTTAAAAGGAAAACCTCTTGCAGTTGTTCAGTATAACGCTTGGAAAGGTGGCGGGTAAATATAGATCAAATATGTCCCAATAACAGAATAGTTTCACTCGTACCTTCTTCGTAATCAGTATCATTGCAGTCAATTATGCCGCACGGGCAAAAGGAGTTACGCGCCATATGAGAGGTGACGAGGCGAAGGAACAATGTCCAGATATTCAGTTAGTCAAAGTTCCCAATGTTCGCGAGAAAGCCGATTTGACAAAATATCGGGAAGCTGGTAAGGAGGTTGCAAATGTTTTGAAGCGTTTTACTCCACTTTTGGAAAGGGCATCGGTTGATGAGGCATATCTCGATATAACAGATGCTGTCAATAAACGTCTACAAAAAATGAATGAAGTGAGTCTGAAACGTAGATTAAATTAGAAAATAGAGTTTATAAGATCTATTTATATTTATATTGAAGGGTACTTTTATTTTACAACCCAAAGAACTGGTGAATACCTACGCTGTTGGCTTTCCAACCATTGGAGAATTTGTAACAAAAATAACTTCCAATTTTATTTGTAATCCCGGTGCAGATAATGATGAATTGCATCGAATTTTTCATGAAAATGATATTCCAGCAGTGCGTCAAAGTAATATTCGCTTACTAATAGGAGCTTCAATTGCTAGCGAGATACGTAATGCAGTAAAATTGGAAACATCGTATGAGTGTTCAGCTGGTATTGCCCATAATAAAATATTGGCTAAATTAGCATGTGGCATAAATAAACCGAATAAGCAAACAATTTTGCCTCTTCATGAAATATCAGCTTTATTCGAAACTTTGCCGTTAGGTAAAATAAAGGGTCTTGGCGCAAAATTCGGGGAAGAAGTATGTGAGCGTTTGAATATTCGCTACATAGGCGAATTATTAAAATTTACTGAAGCGGAGTTACAAAGAAAATTCGATGATAAAAATGGGTAAGTATACTTATATAATATATTATTTAAGTTGCAGTCTGTAAAAGGTTGCTTAATATATTAACCTAATTCGTAAAATTTAAATCTGATAAAGCCGACAAAACAAAAACACGCAATGGTAAATAAAGAAAAGAAAAAACAAGTACCGTTGAATATAAAAAATCTTTCTGGAACGCAATAATCAACATCGGTACAGTAAGCTCTTTTCATTCATGGGACCAAGAAAAATTCAGACAGGTTTGCGGTTTATAAAAAATAATATCTTTATATCAGTAAGGTCGTCTATTATAGAACAAATTCAAATTAAATCCTCAAATTTTAAAAATCCGAAAAACTAAAGGAAAAAGTCATTTTATAGCCATGGAGTTAGCCATATATTTCTGTGAAGAAGCGTTTGTTAATTTAAACATTTCTTATGCATTGAGAATCGCACTCAGACCTGCTGTATAAAGTCATTATCCACGGTATACTAAAGATAAATTAAAAAAGGCAGAAAGTGTAATTTTATGTAATTGAATAGAGTCGCTAGATACGCTAAACCGTAAAAGTATAGTGCCAAATTAATATTAGTTACATCAAAATATTTGCCGAACAAACTCGAAATTTGGATGTTTTATTTATATGAAAACCGCCTTACTCAAATATTTTTGAGTCATATTCATGTATTTACTCAACACCCGAAGTCGCCAAGCTTATAGAAAAAATTATATGAAGAGTACTCAACTACTAAAATATTTTAAAGTTGTTTCATACACATTTTCGATCGCCTGAAATCGCTAGTCAGACATAGACAAGGATTAAAATTAATTAATACCCTGTATCTGTAAGAGGAATTATTTCAGACAACCTGTCTGTTTTTATGAAAACAGACTTAATTTTGTTTGTGTTTTCCATGTAACCATACATTCGTCTGAATGCGTTCGTCTTACTGAAACAGACCTTTAATACATGTTTGTGTAATTGATTGGTTTTCATATATCTTGCATAATATCTTTCAGAGACAGTCACATTCTGTGTTATTATTAATTTTAATTCTCATAGAAACTTACCCGGGTGCTTCTGTTTGCTCACTCTCCATTTTTATAACATAACTAGATCTATAAACACACCATTCAGCAATCTCAATGACCAAACTTTTAATCTATTAATTATGGAATGGGTTTAGTGTTTAATACTATTTATTACAGGCAATCTCCTGTAGTTTATTTCTTATTTTTTTCATACTTTAACTTTTTCAACTGATAACAAAATATCACTGGATAAAGTTGACACAATTAGTACTTTGTTTTACAATGAATTTGCCTTGAACGGAACCCCAACCAGAATTTTTTATTCCGATAAATTTGAAGTAGGATCTGAACTCATTTTTATAAAGCTTCAGTCCCTGTTAAAAAGTAATGCCTCTATATTTATTGTTTAAACTAAGCTAATACTATATGTAACATAAAAATTAAAGATGACGAAACTCTAAATGCAGTTTATGTTTGCCTCTAGGCGTATTATAATAAAATGCTTTAAAGTTTTAGTAAGCAATTGCCAATATTAATATTTGGCTTATGTTGTAGTTTTAATTATGTGCACCAGATTTTAATTCGTTTGACATTTAATTATTTACATTACAAAACATTTACATTTCGTAACAGCACTTCAAAGTGAAATGGATCAATTAATATCAACATCTTCATTCGTTTCACTTATTATAATTCCAGCACGTGGCTTTATAATATATGTCGTGGTATTGAACTCGAAGCTGTTACACCTCGTTTTTATTCAAAAAGTATTGGCTGCTGCAAAAAGTTCCCCGGTCGAAATAACATTTCAGGATTAAAAACCCTTAAGCACTGGCTGAAAGAACTTGCAAATGAAATAAATGAAAGATTGGAAAAAGATGTGATTGAAAATAATAGACGAGCTAAGCAAATGGTTGTCAATTATGTTCAAGAATTTGATAAGGAAGATATATCAAGTTCACGATCTGCACCTTTGCTAAATTATGACGTTGAAGCTTTAGCTGATATAAGTTTAGAAATTATTAAAGCTAATACCAAACAATTCTTTCGTGCAGGCAGCGAAAGTGTTCTTAATAATCCAATAAAGTTTTTAGGAATAAGTGTGGGCAAATTTGAAACTATTTCGAATTCACAAAATAACATACAGGAAATGTTTGCGCAGCAAGCATCTAAAATGCAAAAGTCTAAAAACAATGCTGAAAAACAACAATCACATAATATAGTTTCTGTTACAGATGAATTAAATAATACAGAGTTAGATCGAGACTCTAGACAAACATCACCGTTAAATACTTTAAAACATATATCCAAAGAAAAAAATATTCCAAGTGTAAAAAGTTTCTTTTTTAATGTTCTAAAGAAAGATACACAAGATAGCAAAACATCTGGATGTTTAGATGACAATAGAAATAAAAATTCTAACGATCATGCAGAAAACACTTCCAAAGTTGATATAGATCAACAGAAAGACTACATTGGGAGCGACTTTGAAAATAATCTCCAAAATTCTAACAATGCAATTGAATTCAATACAAAAACCAAGGTAACAATTCAAAAAGAAGTTTGTTCTCCAGTTATTAACAATCCTGCTCTTTCGGAAACTACTAAAGTTGTATTATCTACGCAATACATTGACGTTCCTAATAGTTCGAATAATAAATTATATTTAGAACCTAATGTCGGAAATTGTGATGGACTATCTGATTTAATATGTGATTTAAAAAGCAATCAAATTGAAGTTGTTGAATTTAACACGCATAGCGAAGGAATTGCAAACAATACACCGAAGAAACTTGTAAACGATATTTCATCTAAAAGTCAGAATACAACAACGGACCCTAGCGATGCCTCAACATCACATGCAGTTTTGCAGCCTAATAATCAAGTTGGAAATCCAAAGCGCAAATTTTCGGAAATTGAAAGTAATAATGTACAAACAGATTATCGACTCCAGTATGCAGAGTTTGCAACGCCGGAACTTCGTCCAGAGTACCTACAATTTACAAGTTGTCCTAAATGCGGACTTAAAGTTTTTAATGAACCAAATTCAATACAAACACATAACGATCTCCATTTAGCACAAGAACTTAGTCAGCAACAACGTAACGAATTTAGGAATGAAGTTCGAACAAAAATGTGTTCAGCGAAATCACCCCAAAGTAGTCAAAAAAATAAAAAATCAAAAAAAGGTTCAACTACAGCTGTAAAAAAATCATCATTCAATGCTAATATAACAAAATTTCTAAAACCTCAACTTGAAGCTTCTACAGAGTCAGCATTTACTATGAATAGCAGTCAAGGTATTGAAAATAATAATACATCTATAAAAATATGTGATTTGTGTAAAATTCCTATAAAAATTGAAGACATTTTGGAACACAACGACTTTCACGTAGCTAAAGATTTACAAAGGCAACTGAATCAATTAGAAGTACATACAGTAAGTGTGGTGAAAAAACAAACATCAGAGACGGCACGAAAAAGTTTAAATTCTTCAGTAAATACATCTCCTCAAACTAATTTAAAAATTAAACCGATAACAGAGTTTTTTAATCAGTATAATTCTAAAACGTAAAAGAAAATTAGATATCCGCTAATATGTATAAAATTCAAATCAAAATTTTTTATGTCTTTTTTTATATTTATATTATGTGTGTATATATTTCAAATTAATATCAAATGAAATTCAATAAATATTTTAAGTCACGTCATCCTAAACAAATATATTTAACATTTTATTAACTATAAACGGCTATATATTATAAATATAAATCATTTTTAAGCTCAGTGAAATTAAGGGAATTAGAATATTTTCAATTTTTTCCAACTACCGAATTTATTGTAATAACAGTATTTTATTTATTTTTTAATTACAATACAAATACAAGCTAGAGCTGAATAATTTAAACCATATGCTCGGTGTAGAGTAACAGACGTTGTAGTGTTTGGCGGGAAACGAAGCCACAATCTTCACGCTTTTAGTGTATCACACTACACACTAGACTACCTGGGCATTCCAATAATTAAAGTGTTAATGCCCAACGTTGAATACTTGTTGCTGCGTAAGCTACTAGTATGCCAGATTTTCTACTAAAAATTATTAAAAAGGGCTCATGATTAATACAAAATATGAAATATCGACAGTGTATCCATACAATATCTATGAATTTTTCTTACAAAAAAAACCAATGCAAGGCTATATTTTTCAACTGAAGAATATTTTTTTCTGATGGTGTAAGTATACGAGAAGTATGGACAATAACTTTCTCTTACTTATCTGGATAAATAGGGCAAATGAATGCACCAATACCTTTACCTAATGCATCTTCTGCTACATTGATTGGCAATGACAGATTGTAAAGTGTTAACAGCAAACCTGATAGGCTTTTGATTTCTTGAAATGCTTTCTGATATGTGGAATTTTACTCAAATTTGTGTTTGACTTCAATAAATTATCAGGTGGAGCTTTTAGACTAGTCATTTGATTAATATATTTATCATAATAATTGATCCTAATTATGATCTTAGTCCAGATATATTTTTTGGGGCTGGTAAATTTGAAACAGTTTTACTGACATTATGTTATCAAATATTTGACTTCTTTTGTGAAATATTTTAATTTTTCAAGATTTTTTAAAAACGTTGTTGATTTTCAACTGTAATACCACCAATAATTATATCGTCAATACACGCAAGCATTGTATCCATGATTTGTTGAAAAGCACCAGGAGCAATTTTTACGCCATGAGCTAAACGATGGAAAGTAAACAAAGCTTAGCGGATTCTGCTGTGACTTCTGTTTGTAAATAAGCATCAGAATGATCAATATGAGTATATGAACAACTGTTACCCGCTTAGAAGCGTATATTAAATAAATTTTCATTTGAACTAGATGACGAAAGAGCAAAATTTTACGTTAATGAGCCCATCAGTAGCGTTATAAATTTTGCTGAATCTATGCTCGAAACAAAACTAATAACAGATGATTACTGAGGATTGTTAGATCTAACTTTATTATTTTATAGATAGTAACATAAGTAATAATTATAACGAAGTATGCACCTGGTACTGTTCACCGTACAAAAATAAAGATATTTTTTTCCGGAAAGAATTAGAATTAATTAAACAATAAGAAAATGATTTGTGACAATGTATTGGTTCCAAGCAATAACAGCCTTAGAAAACTTAACACAATCCGCACTAACTTAATCCGCATTTCTCTAACCATGTTTTTAAAAAAGTTAATAACACCAAAGACGTAATAAGGCCCCAATATATTTATTTAAGCAGTGATTTTTCTCGAAGTTACCATGTTATTGCTTGAGACTACAGATAATAGAAGCTTCGTTTTCATTTACTTCTGTAATTCTAGAGCCCTATAAAGATTGAATATTACTGCAATAAATATACAATTTTGAAAACATTGAAAGGGAATATAGCGCAGGTTGCACTTAAAAAATTACAAAATCATTCATGATATGTTAATTCTGAAAATATTATTTTTAGGATATCATATTCCACAAAGGAAAAATTACGACAGTAACCCAGAAGAAAATATAAAAAGGCCAATAATAAACAGAAATCATAACATTTCAACGAGAATAAGAGAAGGTATTGAGTTGATTTCCAAAGAAAGAAAAATGTTTTTTTACAGGTTTTCAATAAGCCAAGAATTTTTAGAAGATAATCCTGCAAGTTAGTATAATATAAACGCTTTCATTAAGGCAAATGATATTGTTTGCCTACTAAACGTGGTCAATAGCGCAGCAGAAGGAGGGTAATAATTCGATTCTTACGAAACAGAACAACAGAAACAGTATATTCTATAAGTTGTACAAGACTATAGACAAAAGTATATAACCGGTATTCCTAAAAAGTGAGTTAATTAACATACGAGTACTTTAATTTTTGCAGTTTTAACCTTCAATTCATCGTAACTTTCTATAACTATGATTTAAACATATTTTTTTATTAACATTTTTTATTAAATTAAAAATATATGTCAATAACATGAATGTTTATAAAATCTTAGGGATCTTTTTCAACTTGCCGTTAACTAAAGGGAGGATTTTAAAGGGCAGATAAATTGTTTTTTATTATTATAAGTGGAAGGTAGAAGTAAGCGTTAAGCTAAAGGGAAAAGCATCCTACCTATAACTTTTAAAGTTAACTCTATGTTTGAATATAATTAAAATGAGTAAATACAACAAAAAAAATTTTTTTTAATTGAGCAATTTATCGACATTAGTCCCGAACTGCCATATTATTGATAAAGTTAACTTTATTTTATCATTAGGTTGTAATAACGAAAACAAGTTAAAGGTGATTTTAAAATTCACTTTAGCTAAAGTTACCTTTAACTACAACCAACTTTAACGGCAAGTTGTAATAATGGTCCTTAGATTATGACTAGTTTATTTATTTCTTTTCAAGTTAGTTTGTTAACGCTGAGAGTTAAAAGAAAGTTGTCAAGGTAAAAAAATGATTAAAACTTTACAGTCATCTTCTTCTTCTTACATTTATTCATAAGATTAATACTTTTGATTTATGCAGTAAGTGAATTATATTTTATGGTTTCCTCTAAATTTAATCTATTCTGCTGCACGTCATACTAACCTAAACGATATTAACCAAACAGTAAGTGAGACTGGAAAAAATCTGACATTTAATTTTAAAAGTCACCCTTGTCGATATATATATATTCTATATGTAAATGATCCTAAATGTACCGCCTTTTGAAAAGTTTCTAGGGTATAAGGTTTTGCATAAAATTAAATGAAAAACTGATTTGCACTTGCATTCAAGATATTTGTGTATGCAAAAAATTTTGGAGAAAAAAATTTTATCTGATGAACTTAAAAGCTAATCATTTTTTCCTAATGTGCTTTTAATATATATTTTTATATAATAATATATATTATTGTCTATATAGATTAATGTAACTTTTTATTATTAATAATGCTCATATAAATATATTTTAAAATCTAATAATTATAACTATAATGTAATCGCATCACTTAAGGGAAGGGATACTGGTGTATTTTGTTCTTTTCTTATTTGGCGCCAATGTTGCTGCTTCTTCATGGAGTGTGGGAGTAAATTTATATGGTTCTCGGGGAGAGAGAGAACACGCCACTGGTAACGCAAGGCAAAGGCGAGTTTCGTCAAATAAATTTGTATACATTGGTGTACTGACACCAAGAGTTGGATGGCGACATTTGACTCATTCCATCACACAAACACAGTATGAGGTATTCGATGTATTACATTGAAAACTTGCCGTAATTGTTAATTTACCAATTAAGAACAAAGATAATTGCAAATAATAAGAATCTAAAACATAAAATAACGTACGAATAGACATTATGAGTTAAAAAAGAAATTTGTTAATATGGAAGTTAAATTACCTGATGGCATAAATATGGTAGACAAGCAGCACATACCACTAATAAACATGCAACCAAAGAGGGAGTATCTTCGGCCGAAGCGATCCATAATTACAAGTGGTAGAAGAAATCCAGGAATTTCTACTAAAGCAATAAATATGAAATTATTGTATTTATTGCCATCTAACAGAACAGCATTTAAACTGAGTCCGTAATATACCAGAACATTCACAATCCAGCAAAATGAACAGTTTGCAATACGCCAAAATAATGTGGAAAAGGCCTTTTTAATTGGAAATTTCCCTTCTGAATCATTTTCTAATTTTTCACGATTCGCCAAAATTAATTTATCTAGAGAATGTTCAGATAGCTTGCGTTTATTGACTTTAGCTGCTTTTTTTAATATATTCTTTGCTTCTTCTTCTCTTTTTTGGCTCAGCAGCCATCTTACACTTTCCGGCAATATCCAAAAATATAAAAATAAGCACAATGCAGGTGCATACATTATGCGCAGTAATATCTTCCAGTTAGGAAAATATTTAGCAAAAATTGCCAACAACATTTCGCCAATGGCATAAAATATTGTAATTAAACTACAAGCTATGACACGTCTCTTTGGACCAACAAGTTCTATGCCAACAATAAAGCAAATGGAATATAGAGGGCTTGAAGCCATGCTATCCAAAAATTCGAATATAACAAAAAATGTGTAGGATGTAGCAAAAGAACGGATTATACCCAAAATAGCAGCAATAAATCCGCCTAAAGCCAGAGCAAAGACTCGACCATATCTGAAAATAAAATGCACATTTGTTTTATATTCTAAATGTAATGTAAGTAATTAATGTATTTAGTAATGTAGTAGTAATATAATATATCGTTGGTCTCATGTAGAAAGGCCCTAACTCACACTTTTTTCGAAATTAATTTTTTTTTTGTAATTCCACACAAATTTCGTGTTAAATGCATTGAAAAAAAACAATTTTGAAAAAAGTGGGAGTTAGGGCCTTTCTACGTGAAACCGACGGTATGTATTTAGTATTTTCCTTCTTTACAATCACATTGTTTTTTGTTCTGAGTTGTAATAAAGAACTCTACTACTATTTCTTAGACTTGTAATTTGATCGTCTAGTTCAATTCTAGCTAGACACTCTAGTCTGTTTCATTAGATCGAACTTATGGATATAATTGAAATTGAATTGTAATGCATGAATATCAGAGATTTCAGTATAAAGACTAACGATTAACTTTACCTTAACTTTTTGCATATTAAAAAAGTTCATATCATATCAATAGTTATCTCAATGTTATATTTAAATTAGCAGAATTTCTTCTATTCAATTACACATTTCTTTTCATACATACATAATTGGCCATTACAAGCCTTCAGTCAGGATTACGGCCTAGCTTCTCACACCACTTATGTTGTGTGTTTTAATTTTATACATGAGTGGCGTGACCTACATTTTAAAGTCGACTCTGAACGACAGATTTTTGAGAAACTTTTCATGGCAATCTGCTGAGAGGAAGTCGCCGAAGAAATATTTTTTCATATTTTCGTTTTTGATGTATGACCTGGGGTTCGAACCGTGGCCTTACGTCTAATAATCCAACATACTACCTACTAGACTACGGTGGCTTCAATTTTTAGTATACATATTTATAATTTTGTTTTTGTTTTAATATAATAATGCATAACGGCATCATCTTCTAATTAATGCCAAAAACAAAAAACAATCTTGTTCAAAGGATATCGTTTGAAATTCACAGTTTATGGTATGTGAACATACTCTATACTGATAATCAAAAAATATGATTTTTTCTAGAAATTAAATACATACACTAGTGACAGAAACTAAAGCAAATAATTCAATATTTTGACATTTCCATAGGTGTCTGGTAAAAAAAAAACAAAACTAAGAATTTTCAAAAAAAGAAATTATTCAAAAAAGAAATTGAAAAAAATTTAAGTTCAAAGAAAATAAAATATTTCTTATATCTTAAAAAATAATGAAATATCCTGGTCATTTAAATATATTAGTCGATTGTATCTTCATTGAATCCGGGATTCAACATGACTCGATGTGTGCTACGGATTATTATCGTGCTGAAATAATCATAAAACACGAATTTCATATTTTAGAAACGGAAGCAAAACAGTTTCCGAAAAATTTTTGGTGAGGTAACGGCCCCAAGTTTCAATAATTTAGTACAGATACCTCTAATTAAATTGATTTAAAAATACCTCCACGCCATTTAATTTCTACCTCCATGCTTGCGATTTTTCTTATCATATTTGAAGTTAACTGCTTTTTCAAAGCTATTCGAAAGTATTGATTTTTTTTCTTCAATCAGATCTTTTCCAGTTTAATTTGGAGTCATCGGGAAACAATATTTTTATTTGTTCTGCACCACTCTAGTGTCTTAGCAAAATCTATTCTCTTTTTACGATTCTTGGGTGAAATAAATGGTTTTGTTGCAACTTTGCTGGAGCGTAGTTCTGCTTTTAAAGCTTTGTCTTTCACTTTTATTGCTGCGGTATTTAAATCTAATTTGTAATTTTATTTGTTATTTTATTTTTATGTTTTTTATTTTGCCATGCAATAAATGGTTGGTTTTTCGAACCAATTATCATAAATTATCATTTGTTCTTGCGAGATGGCGTTTTACGAAATCTTCCATCACTGTGTATAGTTTCAAGTAAATACTTTATAAGAAATTTTTCAATAAGATTTCAAATTCAAAATTCACTTGTGTTTAATCCTACAGAATACCTATGGAACATAGTGGATAGAAAAAAAATCGTGACGAGGCCGAATAAAAGAAATATTTTTTTCTAATGCCTGGCAGAACAACTGCTGTTTTCCAAAATATAGAATATTCCATGAATTTTTAAGATATGTATGTAAGAAAATAAAAAAATAGTAAATAAGTTGGTTTAATTTTTTTCACCAAAATTTGAAAAATTTTAATTTTTCCTTTGTTTTCTTTTTTGAATAAATTAATGGCAACTTAAACATTTGAAATAGAGATCTTTAAAAATACTCAGGTTTGTTTTTTTTAGGACTCCTATGGAAATGTTCAAATATTAAGTCAGTTCGTTTAGTTTCTGTCAATAGTGTATGTACACATGTACGTATATTACATTTTGCGAAAAATCGCCAACAATAAGTACAATTCTCAATTAAAAAAAGAAATTTTACATGCTTGAATTTCTCACAAAATTATTGAAATTATTCAAAAATAGAAAAAAAAAATGGCAATAACCCAAATCAAACCATAAATAATAAGGGTATAATTTATGCCTAACAACAATTCAAAAAAGAAGAAATAAACACAACATTTAACTTCAATAACAAGCAAAGTGACCAGATATGCTTTTTTGTAGTTCTATTTTTCGATTCGGTTTCAAATGATTGTATTTAACTTTTTATTTAGCTTAAATGCATTTAGTTTCTCTGCTTATTTTTTATTGGATTTATACATGAGTTGTACCGGAATATGCGAAGTTACAAAATTGAAATAAGAGGGCAATTGGGAAAAATAATTCCTTTTTACTTTAGAAAATACACTTGAAATTTAAGAAAAAAAATTTTGTGGAACCGTGGTCTTACACATGATAATGCTTAGCAAAAATAAAATTATAAACATGCTGCAAAATTAGAATTTCCCTCTTTAATTCGTAATTGTAAAAATAAGAAAGCAAAAAAAAACACGTTGTATGTGACGGTGCAGGATGTATGCAGTGCTTTTGTGTACAATCACTTCTAGGCTTTCCGAACAATTTTTTTTTGCTGCCGAATGAAAAATGAGCTTCATCGTTGATGGAAATTTTGTTCGAAATGGAAAGTCCGTTGCTCTAGCTCCCAATCAGCAGATTGATTTGTTGCACGAGTGGGAATTGCAAAATAGGCCACAATAAGTGTGAACCCAATTAACAACTAGAATTATTACTCATAATTTCTCGATATTTTCGGTAATGCCTACATAATGACAATTTACAGGCCCGACACTATCAGTAATGTTTCCAGAATCTTCAAATTTCTTTGTAAATAGTTAGTATTGGTTAGTATTACTCGAAAGTGGTCATATTGTAGAAACTTTTACCTATTTTTAACGTTCCCCGGTTTTCAAATGATCCGTGTTTGTAAATGGTAATAAATGACAGTTTAGGCTAATCATATTCTCAAAATTTAACGAAAGCCTATCAATAGAATAGAAAATTACTTTTAAGAGGCTATTTTTATTTTTTTGAATTTTTGATGCTAGAATACTAGAACTAATAAAGGAAAATATAAAAAAAATGTTTCAGATATTGATTAAAACTTGTGTTGTTCACCACCAGGTGTTGGAAGCACCACTACATTGTTTACAATTCTATTATACACGTCAACGGGGGCCATTATCATTGTACACCCATAAACATATTTGAGATTGTGTGTATTTACAGAGTTGAATAAAACTGGATTAGTACATTATAATTAAACCTTTAAAATGAGAAATATTTAACAGTAGAAAGCCTCACCAAACAGATAATTCACTAAATGGCTAACTTTGTATTTATGAACAAATATGCATAGTATTTTGATTTATTACAATAAAATTTACAATGAAAAATAAAAACTTTATCATGCCATTGAAACCATTAATAAGAAGGGAATAGTTTAGCTCTGTCGTTTAGCTTTCCGGATGCCCTTAAGCAATTAGTCTGTATTCTACTGTATTCTACGTGTCCTTCATAGCTCCAATATGATAAAATCAATACTCAGAAATCATTTCTAATAAAAGATGAAAATTAATTACGCTAAGCGGTATCTTATATTGAATTCGGTATGCCAAAATATTGTTGACCACATGCTTAGACAATGTCTATCAGTTTTGAACAATACCGGACACTCAACAAAATACTAATCACTCTAAAAAATAAGAAGAAAATTAGAACTTTAACTAGTGGAAAATTATTATTATTATATTGATCCTTAGTATCTATTTTTTTATACTTTGATTTAAAATGCAGTCATTATAATTGAGATATATTGGACGTCTAGAATTTTCGGTATCACGATTACGATGTGGAGAATGAAAAATTTCAGTTTTTCTAATAAAATCAAGGCTTAAATATTATTTATTTATCTATCTTTACGTTCTTATTATACAACCAACCCCCCCACGAAGATTTTAGCTCATTGAGGACTAAGTTTCTATAAAATTTTAGAACTAAACTTTCTAGCAATCAACCTCTGTTCCTTTAGATGGAGCGCTGTTTTATAAAAACTCTAGAAAACTGGTTTGTAGGGAATATCTTTAACTCACTTTCTAGTATTAAAATACTCAAAAAAATCGAAAATATTATTGAATTTATAGTTACAGGTTCATTTTTCACAAGACTTGTCTTTGGTCTACTCGTATACTATTTATTCTTACGATATTGCAGCATCTTATGATATTGCAGCTCCTATTATAAATATGAGGAAGGGTATGTTTTAACTGTCAAAATTTTTTTTATATGAATATGATTTTTTTTAATGTAACTTATTTTTACGAAACCGTAGCCGAAGATTAAATTCTAATGAAAAAGTTAACTTCTACGTTCACCAACCGAATACCATCGCCAGCCCATGCACAATGAAGGAAGGAAACACAAGCCAATTTTAACAAATTGCCGTATTAGTTCAAACAATATGAAAAGCGTTTTCCGTCACCTTAACTGATTATTCTAAAGGGAATATTAGGAATTCATTCGTAAACTTCATAGCCGATTGAAGATCTATTAATAAATATGATTTAGTGAGAACTAATCAACAGTCAGTCTACTACTGGATAATATTTTGGGACCACATTTTACATTCTGTGTAATTAAAATATTTTAAATGGAGTGACTACTAACCTGTCTGAGATAAAACCACCAATGGGAATTCCAACAAATTGTCCAATGTTGTTGAGAGTGCCAACTAATGAGAGTTTCCATTCATCTGAGCAAAATATGTTGAACTGTGGAAAATAAAGCATATTATATATTATACAAATATATTTTTCTTTTAACGTTAATATGCTATTATTATTACTACAAAATTGTTTTTTTTTTTTTGTTAGATTAGTACTATAAGTAAAATTGAAAATATTTGATAGATAATCGATGTTATTGTTGAAGAATAAAAAAAATCATTACATTTAAATATTAGCGAAGCATTCAAAAGAAGAAGAACAATTCTAATAATCTTTTTATTCTATTTTGTTCCTTTAAAGACATGTTCTTATTGTCCATACTGATATTTCAACAACTATGTTGTGATTGTAAATTCGATTTAATTTGAGTGGATGTGAAAAAAGCACCTGCTCTAGTCATTCTAGTCATAAAGGCATCTTCGGGTTGGGCACATTTTGCTTTGTCTATTTCTTTTTAAATTACAAAGTGTGTTAAATTTTTGACAATAATTTTTATGTTTAATAATGATAACAAATTACCAAAATGTTTATAAGATTTTTAATCCTTACAGATATTTGTTCAATATATTGAAATTTTTCTCTCCGAAGTAACGTAACGTTAATGGTGGTAAACAGATTTTTGAGGTTAAAGTCGTTATTAAAAAAGCTTTTACTATAATATATAAATGAATCGTTTAAATCTCTAATTTGTCGTGCTTTTTTGTCTAATTAAGAGAGATTGGGAAAGAGAAGAATTTTAAAAAGACAAATACAAAAAAAAATGTAAATTTAATCCCTGTGTAAACGCGAAGCTAATTTCTTTATTGCTTATCACACAATTACACTTACATTTTTTAATTATTGAATCATGTATAGGGGTTTTTTAATATTTTTAAACAATTTTTAAAGTTATCTCCTTTGGTCATTGACAAAACATTGGTAACTTTTTCAAATTTAAAAATCTTCTTAAGAAATTTTGCAAAATATTTATGCAGAGTAAACTTAATCATGCATTATATATACATACATATATATACACATATATATATATTTGTAGTACAATAATATGTACAAGTTAGTGTCGTCAATACAATCAGATGCACAGAAATGAGGTTTACAAAAGGTGAAAATACATTTAAGTGTCATTATTGATAACACCTGTTTACTTTTTATTTATTTCACTTTTATATTTTTATTGAAGTTGGTTAGTATTATGTTGTTGTTTTATTTTTTATTTCTTTATAACACATTCATATGTATATAGTTCGTCATAATAATCCTTCAGTCAGGTTTACGACCTAGCCTTTTACAATACTTATGTTGTGTGTTGTGTTAATCTTATATATGAGTGACGGGACCTACAGTTTAAAGTCGATTCCGAACGATACGTTTTTTTTTTTTTTTGAGAAAATTTTCATGGCAATTTTATTTACTCTCAGAGTTTTTGTCAGAAGTCTGCTGAGACAAAGTCGCCGAGGAAATTGTTTTTTTCATATTTTCGTTTTGATATCGGACCCAGTGTGTGCACCGTGGAATTACGTCTAGTAAACCAACACACTACCTACTAGACTATGGCAACTTCCGATATTATATATATTTATGGTTCATTAATAATACATTAATTTCGAAGCAATGTTTACTATCGATTTTCTTATTTTATTTGCTACATTGTTTCGTATGTAAATAATCTATTAGATTATAAGTAATAGAATAGATTTTATAAGTAATTTATTTTTAATCTAATTAATAATCACTGTAGATCGCTATCGCTAAAAGTTTAATAAAAAAAAATTTTCTTAGACAAATGGTAGACATAATTCAATACTCACGTCATTTGAAATTGTGATTTCGTTATCGCGAAATATTAAATTGTCGTTGCTACATGTTTCAATTCGATCATTATAAAAATTATCAGCATAACAGGAATCACTATAAACGCCCACATTGGTATTGCCCTTATCGTTAATGCTATATGGGGTTGATATTGTAGTTGTTGAATTTTCTTGCAATTTGCTTACAAAACGATTACACTGATCCAAACTATTAGTCTTCTTTGGTATTGTAAACATAGTCCAAGGTTCATCGTAACGACTGTCTGCTGCATCGCATTCATTAATTTTACATCTATTAAGAAGTTGTTTTGATTCAGATCAGTGGATGAGTAGATAAATTGAAGGCTTTAAGCAAAGTTGTTTGTTACCTATAGGTTACTGTACTAGCCGTAAAAACATACGTCACCGAAAATATCGCATTGAACATCATAGGTATACAAATAAGTAAGAAAATAAGTATTTGAAATTTTCCAAACTGACCAATGCGTACAAGAATAGAATCCAAAGTTGTTTCATTCTTGTCATTATTATAATCAGGTAATTCACTGTTTGGCATATTTAAATTAACATTAGCAGAAATAGTATTTATTGTTGGATTTTCCATTATTATAATTATTATTAAATAAAAACGAAATAAATCATTTATCACTATCTATTATTTTTCATCTAAATTAGTATTTAGAATGGCTTTAACGGAATCTAATATTTCAAATGTATGTATGTTAGAAACATATGTACTCTCACGTTAAGTATTTTATTTGTCTTGTTATAAACTAATTTAATTTCAGTTTAAAGGAGAGTTCATTACCCGCCGGCCTCTTTATAACAACTGATCGATTTAAAATTAAAAAAAAAATAATACTCCGCTAATTTCAATGAACTTAGTTAGTCTGATCGACTAACTGATAATGTCCAAGTATGAATGGTGTTCATGTGAAAAATGTTCGTTGTTGGTGTAGTTAATTAAGTATGATTATTAGTACAGATTTCACTTTCACATCACGGTATTTATTGACAACGAACGCTAACTAAAATTGACAACCAGTCAGTACTCGTTTTTAATTTATTATTATTTCATATTTTGCTCGAAATATGGAACAAAATCTGATATTTAAAAGTGACGAAAGATAATTACTTTAGGACTTTGTCAATACTCGGTGATAATGTCTAATCACGTGTTAGGATGTAAAATATATTTCCTTTCAAATTTAAATTTTCTTGAAGACATGTGTGAAATGCTTGAAAATTAAAACAGAATGAACTGAAATTACCACAATTTAAAGAACTCAATGGTAAGTGGTAATTCAATGGTAATTCAAATTTGATAATCAAAATAAAAGTGCAATTCCAAAACAAAATAATTATTAGACTGGAATTAAAGGCAGTAAGAGTTGTAATGAAATTATTAACAATTTAGAACATTTTAAAATCGTACGTTTATTATATGTTGTAGCTTAATGCTCAAAAATAACTGTGAATAAAAAATAATTAAAAAATTTCTTATATTATTAGCAGTAGAGAAAATTTCTAATTTTTAAATTGTATTGCTATACATATTAACACCGCTTGCCGCACTTATCAAATTTTGTTAAAAATGGAAAGAAGAGTATCAAGTTGGAAGATAGACAGTCAGCATTCAATGTTATTTACTTAAGCTATACTATTTGCTCTATTGAACATAAATGTTTTTTATGCGCATACATAAATAATGAAATAATGTTAACAATAAACGAAATATAAAAAGTTTTTGTTTCCAAAAATCTGTGATTCTCTGATGCAGAAAACAAAACATGCGGCCATTTCAGCCGTTTAGTCAGGATTATGAGCTAGTTTCGCTCACCACTAATATTGTGTGTTAATTTTATACATGAGTGATGGGGCCTACAGTTTAAAGTCGATTCCGTGGCAATTTCATTCACTCCCAGACTTTTTGCCAGAAATCTGCTGAGAGGAAGTCGTTGAAGAAATATTTTTCATATTTCGTTTTTGATGTCTGACAGGGGATACGAACTGTGGCCTTTCATCTATTAAGCCAATACACTACCTACTGGACTACGGCCACTTCTAAACATAAGTAATGAATAATTTTTAGTCGGATATGAAAAGTGTAAATATTTAAATGTAAAATTATTTTCATATAAATTCTAAAAAAAACCTAAAATAAAACATTCAAATGTAGGATGAACTAAGTTCGGTATTCCAGTAACAAAACGATTTTAATTACAAAATTTTATTTTGCCAACACGATTATAGTTTGTTCTTAAAAAGAATTTTTACCTCACGTTTTTCTAACGAAAAGGGAATTCCCAATTGAAATAAACAACTTGTATTGGAAAAGAAATGAATAAATGTATTTAAAAGAAAATATGTAAATGAATAATGGCTTGTAGCATTATTATCAATGTTAACTTTTGTAATAATTTCTATGTAAATAGATATATACATACAATATATTGTTTTAATTTTATTACTTTTCATTTTTTTATTTATTGCCTAATCATTAATTTGTGTAAGCTTACATATATTAAATGGGAGTTTTTAATTTTTCTCTTCGAAATAATATAGCGCTAGCAGTGTGAACAGTTTTTTTGTGGTTAACACTATTATTGAAAGAGTGTTTAATATATACATTCAAAGAAAAAAGACTACATACATCGGTGTATGTATACTTTTTCCCACTGCTTTTTACCAAATTAAAAAAGTTTTATAATGAATACTGTTTGAAGAGTTCAGCGAATATGAAAAAAAAAATATAATATAGAAGAAAAAACAAGTGTATGTAGACTTTTTTCTTTGACTATAAATATATCGCTTTTAGAAAAATTAAGCCATTTTCGAAAAGAAGATTTTTTAAAAAGAGAAATGCAATTTGATGTATACTGCACGATTTCATTATCAGCAAAATTGTAAAGTTTATCCTTCTCAAAACTAATTGCTTCATTGTTTGAATTAGGAAATGCTTAAATGCTTTTGACTCTATCACAATAAAATAACCAAATTGAAATTAAATTATCATAACTTATGAAGAAGAAATGAATAGGAAACTTAAAAAATGATCAGATCTGATTTAAATTAAAGTGAAAAAAAAAGTGAAAAAATTAAGTTTATTATGGAAATAAATTAAACAAAAGTTGTCCGAAATGCATTGTGTTGCTATTTAATTGTAGTGTGTGTGTGGAATATAGTTCCAATGACGTGTAGCACTAAACTATTATGCTTAAGTACAATAATGTTCTTTCCTCTGGAAGGTCTTGGCAAATTGGATTCAATCAAATAAAGATTTGGGTTTGCATGTATGCATAATTTTATGGGAAACAATAAGAACTCAAATTTTCAAGAAATTGTCACAAGATGTTCCAAGAATTAATGGGATCATACCTTGCGATATGTGATCATACCTTTCAGATCATAAAAATATCTGATAATATTATTAAATAGGTCATTATTATTATAGGATCACAAAAAAAGGTTCTTATTTTTACGAATATAATTTGATCGTCCAAAAAGTTCGTAGTTTCAAATACGTCTGTGCAACTAATTGTTGTTACAAATTAATCCGCGATTTTCAGCCTTCTTATTATTGATTTCAACTTCGTACGAAGAGTCAGGTATAAAAGATCTCTTATATATTAATAGACACTAAATATCTGTTCTTGAAGTCCACAAACATAACTCATTTAGATAATGATTCATTTTATCCGTATTGTCCTGAATAGAGCCCACCGAGGTACTACGATAAAACTGTACACCATCTGCAGACACATGTGGCTTGCAGCGGTAAATTTTGCTAATGTAAACCATTTGTGTACAAAGAAAAGTGGTCCTAGAATAGATCCCTGTCGTTCCCCCTTTGAAAAAAGCAAAAAAATTGAACGCACTACATTAACAAGAACAGATTGTGTTCGACCCTTTAAATAAAATGTGTTGAAAGAAGTTTGGTTGATGCAAACGTAAAGTGTTTCAGTTTGTAGCACAGGGTACTATGGTTGAATGACCTTGGAATGATCCAGTAGAATGAGAAAACTTAATTTATCGGCATCATGTTCGCGTCGCAAGTTTTCAGTAACATCGATGAAAGAAGTAACTCAACTGTATTTTGGTCGAAAACGCGATTGTTTTTCAAAACACAAATTATTTTCTTGTATAAATTGACTCACTTGAGTATTTCAAACACTTTTGTGCTAAGTAGCTAAGAATCGTTGTAAGGCGAAAACCATTGTCCAGTATCGGAATTGGTATAATTTTAGTGTGCTTCCATTCCAAGGGAAAATGGCTGGTAGTGACGACTGTGTAAAAAAAAGTTGGTCAAATAAGGCGTAGAAGTGGTAAAATTATCTTTAAAATCGTAGAATATCCGACGGCAGAGCATACTATATTAAGCTATGCACCGAAATAGTGTTATCGTTTAATGATGGTATATTGCTAGCGAATTGAGAAAGTGAGTTGTTTCATGGATCTACAGAGATATATGCATGTAAAAAGTTTATTCAGTTCATCTGGGATTGCAGATGAGTAATTGACAGCATCGGTATTTCCAATCACAGTTTTTCGTAAAATTACGTACTTTGGATCCAACTAGGCACCGGTGGATAGGTAAACATATTAAGACATCGTTTATGACATCGAACCTCATATCATAGACTACGCACACATATCAAATTAAGCATAAAATATTTTAAAGGCCAGCCTAATGTACAGAATAATCGAGAATCGGATTATTTATATGACAACCGCTAGATAACGTTAATAAAAATTTGATGGAATTGCGATGATGATAATGCTGTCTTAATAGACCACTATTTTATAAAAAAATTAATGCAGTAATTCCTCAATAATAACGTCATACTTTGTATCCTTTTTGTGGCTTAAATAATGGAGTATTAAAATAATCGAAGTCATCGAAATAGATATGTGACGTGATTTTATCAACATAATTTCAAATATCCTTTTGAATAGTAATTTCATCAAATTTAGAATCAATAAACTGATCTAGAAGATCGGTGATAAAATTCGTGAATTTATACAATTTATATACCAAATGCTCATTTTTCCATATTCCCCTCATATTACGCAGTGGTCCGCAATTTCTGTTCAAATTTCGACAGGGGGCAGTAAATCCCCATTGAAAAGAATCATATTTATCTTTCAGGTACAAGATAGGAAAGTTAAAAATTTTCAGGCCTAATTTAGCAAAAGAAATCTGTAATCTATACGAAATTTAACAAAAGTAACGTGTATTTAACTTAACACTTTATTATAAAATGTTTAAAAGTCTCCGTGTTTCCAAAAAAAATATAAACTGAAAGCGATTAATTTTACCCTAATCCGAAAGGGAAGTCTGTATTGCCTTGAACTGCATTCGTTCTATCTAAAGAAACAATTTATTTTTTTTTGCAAATTCTTAATGTGCACAGGTGTATTTTTTTAATATCTATATTTATAAATTATTTAAGAATGGCTTTATGGTACGTTGGTACAGAAAATATTTTACTATGTAGGCATATAATATTAACTCCTATAAGATTTGTGTTAACTGTGCGTTTCATTATTTGTACGTGATTAAATTACTTAATAAATGCCATTAAAATAATCGTACGAAGACTTTGATTTGTTTTTATTTCTTTTTTTTTTCAATCATATAATATCATGTATGGTATGAAAGTGTGTATCAAATTTGTACAGACATAACACTTGTCGTGTGTAACAACATTTATAAAATCGGATGATAATGTAGGAAACGTGGTGTTCCGTTATTTGTTTATAATCTTATCTTGAAATTAATTTCACAGCAGCTGATCGAAAATATTTTTCATCAGTTTAACTCGACTTAAAAGTACCCGACGTATACTATATAATTTTCACATTTAAAAAGAATTGCACGTAAGAAATATTCGTAATAAAAAAAAATATAGTGAAGAAATTATTCGCCGTCTATAGCTAAAACTGTATAAATTTAAGTAGCGTCGCAGATTCAAAGTTCATTTAAAAATAAGTATTTTTTTACATGCCACTCACTGGTATATACTAGTTCAAGGTTTAATGTCGATTAAATTCAAATTGAAAAAATTAAAATGAATCAGCGGATTTGATTTTTTGCCACAAAATCCTATGTTGGAAAATCATGAAATGCGTGTGCAGTGTGTGCAATATTGAACTACGCGACTGTGCAAATAAGCAAAAAATTAACAAGTTCCCAAAGTAACCAAATAAAGTACTACGCACTATAGAAAAGTCGCCAGTCGCTGTAGTCCAGGAAGTAGCGTGTTGGCTTATTAGAGGAAAGGCCACAGTTTGAATCCCCGGTCGGACATCAAAAACGAAATATGAAAAAAAATATTTCTTCGGCGGGTTCCTCTCAGCGGATTTTTGTGGCAAAAACTCTGAGAGTAAATAAAATTTCCATGAAAAGTTTCTCAAAAATCTGTCGTTCGGAGTCGACTTTAAACTGTAGGTCTCACACACAACATAAGTGTTGTGAGTAGCTAGGCCGTAATCCTGATTGAAGAGTTGTAATGGCCAATTATGTATGTATGCTATAGAAATTGTAGTTCGTATGTACTCTTCCAAAATTTCTTGTCATAGAAGTATAGACATGAATACAACTTAACATATCTTATAGATATTTGTGAAGCATTAAATACGATAATATTTTAATGTGATATGATTAAATCAAGGCAATTCATCATTGAACAGTTGTTCATAAACTATGATTTTAAACTATTCTTACAATTACAACCCATTGGGGTAAAATTTATGATGAGTTCAAAAGATATTTTCATCATTCTAATTCGTTAAATATTGTATATAATTATTATATAACATTATTATATAATATAACTAAAATTATTATATACTCCATAAATTAATTGTATCTACTAAACAAAACACTTGTGTTTATAACAGCTTAAGTAGATGAATAAATGTTTTAGATAAGTTATGTATGTGTAGTTATATCAATGCTAAGTGTTTTTAGATACATATCTTTCTTTGTGTGTCCTAAACTTGTGATAGATAGTGTGCTACAATTGAAATCTTTTAAGTGGTCAAGAGCATTAGTCCGTACGAATAATTAATGCAGCATGATTAGTGAATTCATTAAAACAGCAAAGACCTATCTACTAGTTGCCAATATATTTTAAAGAAGCTCCAACTCTGTTGTAAAAATAAACCAATGAAATAAACCATTTTTGTACAAACATAAGTAGTATGTATATAAGTATAGTATGTATGTGAATAATGTATTTCTGAATATTAATATTTCATTTTAAACCCTAAATTATGCCTTAATAAAATTAATATTTTAATTTAATTCTTCTTTAAGCAGAAATTAAAAAACTCTTAAGTGAACATATGAGAATTTTTAAACGGAGGGATAACTGGAAATAAGGCGAAGAAGAGTTCTAATTTTATGAGAAGCTACATATAAGACACCTAAGTGGTTATTTGTTAATTTTTTGTAGTTACCAGAACAATTTTGTTCTTTGCACATAGTCCTTAACATTTTTTAAATTTATAATAATAAAAATAGAGTTCTCAAGCTTTTATTTAATTTACTAACTTACTTAATTGGTCATTGCAGCCCTGCAATTACCTAGTTTTTCACACCACTTATGTTGTGTGTTTTAATTTTATTTTATAAATGGCGGGACCTATAGTTTAAAGTCTTATTTCTGACAAACAAACAAGTTTTTATTTGCTGTCAAAATTTTTGCCAGAAATCTGTTGATAGAATGTCACCGAAGAAATATTTTTTCATATTTAGGTGCGATTGACCGAGGGTTACAACTGTGGCCTTACGTCTAATAAGCCAATACACTACGTACTAGACCATGGCGGCTTTTTTAATTTAAATAATGGCATACATACTTTGTTTTATAGTTAATTTTATATTTAAAATATGTACGTACATACAATGGAATCTGGATTAAAGCACACCGTTTTATTGCAAAAATCGCATAACTGCAAATGAACATTTTTTCTATTATTTTATAGGAACTCTATTTCGCTTTAGAGAAAATCCTGTTTACCGCAAAACGTCTTAAATGAAAGGGATTTTGTTTATAAAAGCACGTTTTTATATAAAAAAACCCCCCGTTTTATTCTAAATATTTTATATATTTTGGTCACAATAAAGTTAAAGCGCCGGCTTATTTATTCTATTTTATATATTCAATTATTTTATTCTATATATTCTATAATGTACATACCTACACACTTAATAGTATCTTTTATATATGAATATTATACGAATTTATAAAATATATTTGAATTAAAAAGTGGAATATATAACAATTTTTTATTTTGATTAGCATAAATTTAAAAAAATGTCACGTCATTTAATTGAAATTGCTTACTTACTTTGCACTTTTTCGAAGTGAAAATTCCGTTTAATTGCAAAAAAAAAAGTGCCGGTTTTTTAAATTTGAAATTAACCGAATTCGACACATGTACACATTATATCTATATTGAGGAGCAAGGTCGTAATCCTGACTGAAAGGTTGTAATGACCAATTATGTATGTATGCATATTAGGGTGGCCCTTAGCTATATTTATTTTTTGTAAATTTTTCCCAGTCTCACCCCCCAGTTTAGTGAATATTGATAAAAAAAAATGATCCTGTCAAATAAAAACCATAAAATTTAACTTTCTTGTTTCATAACTTCTGTTTGCTGTAAAGTTTTAAACATTTACCTTGACCACTTTTTTTGTAATCCTCAGCGTTGAGAAACTAAATTAGAAAGAAATAAATAAACTAATAATAATCTAAATAAAATGTTTCCTATGTAAATGATTTTGTTATTTTTGGTATGATAAAGAGAAAATTAAGATCTGCAATTAACCAAACATCAAAGTAAATTTGGCTGTATTATGTCAGAAAAACTTAAATTTTAACACTCTACATGGAGTCAGTGGGATATTATGGTTTGCTCCGTCTTCTATTTTTTTCCGAAAAAAGGCGTAAAGTAACAACTCGGTTAAGCAGTGAAAAAGACACTAAAGAATAGGACTGCAATTGTAATCGATTTGAGAAGCTTGTTAAAAAGTACCACTGTAAAATGCTTTTTCTCAATTTTCGCTTCTTCCATCTTGACTCTCTAGGCCCTTTCAGTAATAATGTGATTGATCTTGTGTGAAAAAATATGTATAAAACAAAAACGTATCCAATAATGCTGAATAAAACCGAGAAATATCACCTACAGTTCAATATGATAAAATAATTTGGCAGCAAGTACTACTTAATCATGTTCTGACAATTTTTTAACTACTGAAGCTTTCCGGAAGTGTTTATTTGCATAAAATTGCCACAATATTTATTTCTTATTACATACATACATAATTGGCCATTATTTACCCTTCAGTCAGGATTACGGCCTAGCTTCTCACACCACTTATGTTATGTGTGTTAATTTTATACATGAGTGGCAGGACCTACAGTTTAAAGTCGACTCCGAACGACAGATTTTTTTGAGAAACTTTCATGGCAATTTTATTTACTCTCAGAGTTTTTGCCAGAAATCTGCTGAGAGGAAGTCGCCGAAGAATGTCTGACCGAGGATTCGAAACCTGGCCTTTCCTTTAATAAGCCAACACACTACACACTATGGCGACTACAACATTCTTATTATGTATTTCTATAATTATTATTATTATTATCTTATTATGTATTTCAATAATTAAAACATATATTCAACAGTAAAAAAGGTTTGTGTTGAATATACTCTTTCTATTTCTCTTTTAATTCATTTGTAATTTGGAATGCCAATTTTCGATCAGTACGTAATCGAAACGTAGAATAGAGGGGTAAATACATTCTTTAAATGAAATAGTTGACAATTATACATTTTTTATATGGGTTGGTTCTGTACATACGTATGTATATATTCAATTACAATAAAAACATGGGTTACTTACTTCTTTTTGTGTATGTTTTTAACCGATTACTTTTGAAAGAACTGAAACTTGATTGTTTTGGTTTTTTTTTCTTTTTATGTTATAATAAAACCACAAAATTTTCTTTTTTTTTATTTTGAATCCAACAAATTGAACGTTACATAAAATTCCTATAATTAATAATTATATAATTTTTGTTTTACTTTTATTTTTCTTTTGCATGTTGCTGCTTTTATTTTTCATTATTATTTTTTCTTTTTTTTTAAATCATTTATCATTTGCATAATTTGAATACCATTAATGTACGAATATGTATGTATGTATGTATGTATGTATGTATGTATGTATGGATTTTTTATGTAAATTTTGTATATATGTATGATTCTATGTATTTGCTTTACTTGTATGTAGTATATGAACGACTTGTTAATAGCGTATGTGAATGTGTATTGTAAGTTAGTTGGTAAACTTCAATACATTCTTGTATAACTATTATAAAAGTTAATAAATTTGTTTGCATGTAAGTGTATATTTGTATATTATTATTTGATTATGATTATGTGTATGTATGATAAGTGACATTATTTATATTTGTAAAATTCATATTATCAAATACATACATACACATACATATCATGTGGTTATATGCCTGTTTATTGTAAGTGATTAATTTATATATTGGTTTCTTTATTTTATTTTTTATTTCTTTATTTATTTTATTTTATTTATTTTTTTTTTTGAGATAAAGTTAGTAAGAATAAAAATAAAAGGAAAACTTAAATAAGAATGGGGCTATATTTTAATAAACAAAATTGAAATTATTTAATATAAAATAGTGATAATATTTAATTGTTACTATTATTATATTGTCATACTACATAGAATAAATTGTATTTAATTTTATGATTCGGCTACAACTCCTTTTTTTTTGCATTACTACTTACATATGCATGTGTATTTTTGTGTATAACTGTATGTGTGTATATGTTGTGTTCATATATGAATAAGTAAGTGGTGGTGATGGTGGATAATATACTATTCCAACTATTTTTTTTAACGCATTATTTTTTTTTATTCCTTAGTTTATACAACATTATTTGACGAAATAATTAATTCATTAGTAATAAGTGAAACGAAATAAATATAAAAAGAAAACATTTTCGAAATAAATTAACTCAGTCTCAAATTGTTAAACAAAATTTTGCATTTTCATATTTTTGTTTCATTCATTATATAAAATTAACATTAACAAAATTATTTAGCAATACACAATAATTGTTGTCTACTTAAAATTAATATTTAATTTTTATATTTATTATATATTGTATATATTTTTTATTTTTTTTAACGAAATAAAATCATATTATATAAGAAATATAATAAATGTATAATATAATAAATGTATGTAATTATGAATATTTATGAGAAAGGTGTTTGTAAAAATTCTCCAAAAATTGTCTCAAATACAAATATTGCTTTTTAGTTATTAAATAGTATTATTAATGATAATAAATATATGTATGTATGTATTTATATAAATAAACATAAGTATGTTTGTAGGTAATATTTCATATACTTTGATCAAACCATCACGTATTATATTTGTAATATATATATATATAAATATTTTATTTGGCACAATTTTACTACATAAATAAATATAAAAAATGCAGTAAATATTTTTATATTACTGCGACAAATAATTCATAATAAATAAATCATAATAATAAAAAAAAAATAATAAAATAAAATAATAATCCATAAAATTATGTATGTATGTATGCATGTATGTATGTATGTATGTATGTATGCATGTGTGTATGTATGTATGTGTGAGATTAAACCTGTGATAGTGTTTTTGAATAATAAAAAAAAATAAAATACAAATTTTATTTGATGATTTACTAAAACCAGTCTTTAAAAGAATAACAAAAGACAATATTATTTTTTAAATATTGTATTATTATTTTGCCTTATTTATTACTGGATATTATTGTAAATATTTTTAACTAATTTATGTTATATAAACGTAACTAATAAATATGTGATTTTATTATTTATTTTTAATATTTTTTCTTTTGTTTTAAGCTCATTGCAGATACATTATTTTGTTATTTTTTTTTATCATTATTTTACTCTATATTTAAATATAAACTAATCAAAATTCTAAATAATTTTTATTTTTATTTGAAATGTAGAAAATGTTTTAAATTCTTATTGTTTTTATTATTTCATTATATTCACTTTTTATTATGTTTACAATTTAAATACTAATAATCAATTCTCAATAAAAAAAATTCGAATTGCCAATGTGTTGTTCCCATAAGTTTGTTGCTTGTGTATATGTGTATGTGATCAAAAGAAATAAAATCAATTTATAGGTTTATGTTCCGTTCCTATAATATTTCGTCTTCTAATATTAGTTCGTGAGCGCTTAAAGTATGTTTTTATCCATGCAATTCAAAGTAAATGATTACTGATATCACCCCTATCCTGCGTTTCGATTCAGATTAGAATTTTTCATTTGGCAATTTTGGTTATCTGTGTTTTAATTCCGCTCAATATCGTAGATATGACTTTCTAATTCGTTTTCTTTTTAGTAATGGATGTGTTTTCGATTTTCTTTCATAAATGATTTCAATATACATATGTATAGGGATGCCTATGTGCAAATCTCGAAATCCCGGGATTTTCGGGACTCGCTTCTCCTATCCTTTGCACGTTGTTTCCGCTTCCTACTGTAACGCAGCTGCTATCGACTCAATGTCGTCTTATACATATATATATATATATATATATATATATATATATATACTGATAAGAAAAATATATACATATACATATATATATATATATATATTATATAATAAAGAAAATCAAATATAAACATATATATAATAATAATAAATAAAATTAAAATTAAAATTAAATAAATTAAAATTAAATGAATAAAATTAAAATTATCTATATACGGCGAAACAAGATTCTTTTCACAGGAATATTTTAGCCACAACTACCACATATACATATGCCCTAATGCTTCTGTACTTACTCGAAATATTTTTAGAAGTTTTAATTTTATTAATAACGCTACAATATTTTTATTATTTTTTGTCTTAATTATTTTTTTTTAATAAAATTTTTTAAAAATGCAAAATTTTTTGTGTTCTTCATTCATAAGTTCCAGTATTGATTTTCTTTCGATTCAATCGTCAGCTAGAATACCAAAATTTCGATCGCGGCGTATGTGAATGCGGAGACGTAATCAAAATGCAGAATAGGGGTGAATAATTTAAAGAAGTTCGGAGGACATCAAACTAAAATTATAATTTTAAGTAATTTCTGTATAATTTCTTTATATCCGCACTATTAAAAACTTCACTTTAGATGAGGTCGTCTGTCCTACTGAGAAGGTAACTTTAAAATTATATTAAAATTATGTCTATTTATAAGAAAATAATGAAAGTTTTTAACCTAATTCTCATTTTAACAAGAGCATCAACGAAGATTTAGATTTAATTTAATTTTTAAAACGGACCTATTATTTCAGGTAAATGATCCTCAATTTAAGCACTATTGTAGTTTCTATATTTAATACTAACACTCTTATAACCCTCTTGCATTGTTGAATGAGGGAACGGATAAAATAATCGTTTTATTTTTTCTTTCCAACTCGAAGAATGTCCATTTGCAAAAATCGTCATTCAATGCAGAAACATCACTATTGATTACTACCATAATCATTGTTAAGTCATAAAGCATTAATTTTTGATCCTATAAATTGATTTTTATTAACATTTTTTTCTATTTAATCAACTGTGATAAAAACATGGTTTTGATTGAGTGCAAAAAAATTGTTTTGTAAAAATAATCTACTATTTTCTACTTTACATATAGAATCTTTAAAACATTTATTTCTAAAATATAAAACGTACATTTCGAATTAATTATTCGAGAAAGTTGTTCATTTGACACTAAATTATATTATATTGATGAATTTTTAAGCATTTTAATTTGGTTTGTAAAAGTTAAATGAAAAAAAATTACATTTTTTATATTTATTATTACGCTTTGTTTTTGGCACAGTAAAATATATAATTGTGATTTTTATTATATATATGTATGTGGCTTTTTGATAATATAAATACAATAAAATTTGACATTATTTGGAATTGATTTATTAATAAATTTAATTTTTAACATTACTGTAATTGTTTTTAATACCTTATTTAATGAGAATTTTAATTCTGATATTTTTATATATTTTAAATATATAATACAAGTTGATCCCGATTGTTCAGTTATTTTTATTTAATAAAATTGTTTTTATTTAATTTTCGTATTATTATAAATGTTTCAATATTTAAAAATGTGTTGTTTCAAATGAAAACCTTTGAAAGTTGAAAGTTCTTTAAATCTTTTTCAATCATTTATTTTTTCATATTAAATTTGGATTGTTTTTAATTATAAGAGTTTTATTTTCACATTTTCGCTAAACTCATCTAAATTATTATATTAATTTTCATTTCTTAATTTATTTTTTTTTTTGTTTTTTTGTTATACCATTAAACTTGAATACATAATTAATGTTATTTTAATACCAATTTTAAAGAATATTGTCTTCTTAACCACTTTATTAAATTTGTTGTTTATAATATTTTTTTTTTGTTTTTTTCTCTTTGTTTTTATTAATTATTTAATTCTCTTTTGTTGTAAATAAATATGTAGTTAAATTCTATATCTATCTTTGTTTATAATTATTTGTAATTGTATTTTATTTATTTATTACTTTTTTTTTATTAGAAACCGTGTAATCAAAAATGTTCTTCTTAATTTATTTGTTTAGTAATGATTTTATTTTTAATTTTTTATTATTTAACTTGTATGATTTGTTGCCAACAAAGTTCAATAAAACATTTCACTCTGAAATTTATGGTTCCTACAAAACTTCATGTATAAATGTATTATGCATGTACATATGTATATATTTTTTCAACTATTACAAAAAAACAATTAATTTGCGAATATACTTATAATAAAATATAGACTTGAATCTAAGAGCAATTACCGAAATTTATTAAGTTTTTGAAATTAAATAAATTTCTTAGAGTTGCTTAATTGAAATCTGTATTAGCATTGGAATTGTTTTTTTTTTCTTTTTCATTTTTATTTTATTGTAAAATCTCAATAAACTCAAATAACATTAAGTTTAGAAGCACATATATGATTTTTCATATATGTATGTATGTATGTATGTATGTATTTTCTATGTTTACGGATTTTTAAAATAAGAATATCTAAAATATCTTATTTATAACAAATCTTTACCAAATTGTTGTATTTTAATGTATTTCTTATAAATGTATGCAGGGTGTTTAAGGCTTAGAAATACTTTAAAAGCCAAAAAAAAAAAAATTAATTCATTTAGATGAGAGGAAATCCCGCTACGCTCATATTTAAAGCGTATTTAGAAGGCACAAATACCTTATGAACAGAATCAATTGTGATTACTTGGCTTCTGTTTTAACAATATATAGCATACTTAAGGGGATTGATACATTCGATAAACTAAACGTGGAGTTCGTTCAATAAAAAACAAATGGTATTTTACTGTAAATCACATTGAATCAATTAAATATAAGCATAATGAAAAATGAAATGAAAAAATACAAGAAAACAATCATGGGAATATAAAAATTAACAACGTTCTTGATATCCATTCTATTTTTATATTTTCTTTTTTCATAAATGTAATTACTTACTTACTTATTTTCATGTATATTTTGTAATAATTTCATAACAAACAAAGAATAAATGAATTGTCAATTAGTATATGTTGTATATTTTATACCTAATAAATGTCAAAGTTTTTACTATTCAAGTCATTCCAGGTCGTTTAAAATAAAAAAACATTAAATAAAACAAATAAAAGGAAATAAAAATAATCATAATATATCCATTTTTGCATTTGATGGTGTAATAATATATACTTTTGTGTTTTTAAGTGCAACTACATATATTCCATTGTGAATGGCATAATTTTATAAAGACCAATGCTTTTTATTGTTTTACTTTTTTTTGTTATGAATCTTGACTATTGCGGAATACTTCTTTTTGCAAATAAAATAAAAACCTTTACAAAAACATGTCCAACGTTATTTTTTTTTTAGTAGTAAAAAGGGATAATTGGAAAAGAGTGTGTGATCTTCGGAATGAGGAAGACAAATGTTTTTCTAAAGACAAAAATTCTGCCATTGGAGAAAATTATTTGAGAATTTTTTAATACAGTTTAAGACAGCAAACGACAGAGAGAGAGTGAGAGTTCATGACAATTATTTGTTGGATCGTTATTTATTCATTAGAGCCAGAGTGTTTGATGGTTTGGAATTTAATTGGAATTGAAATGAACGTGTTGAAAATTTATTAAATTGTTATCGTTTCATTTTCTTTAAGATATTGAATTGAAAATTTGTTTGAAAAGTAACTCCGTAATTAAGGCACCATTTACAATTGCTTTTTTTACACGTATATTTCCATTTGCAATGTACAAGTTTGTTAAGTTAATTTCTGTTTAATTTTCATCTGTATCATTTTTTGCTTGTATTTTGTTATTTGTATGATTTTTGAAGCTTAATACTAAAGGATTTCTTAAGACAATACATACTTTTAGTTTTAAATTGCATTTTACATAAAGATGTATATTTTAATTTGAACTTTAATAAAAAACTGTTGCTAAAAAAATATTACAATATTATCCCTTTTTTCTACAATTTTTATTTTTCTTTTTCTTTTATTTTTTATTTAATATTTTTACACGTGCACTGTTGGCCTAGTTAGTGATCTCCAATATACTTTTTTCTAATTAGCAATAGTATTCCATAAATCATTATTCTTATAAATTGTTCAATAACAAAGAAAAATATATATATATAGTATATGTTAATACATATATATGAATACAATGAATGAAAATTGTATTCTTGGCCATTAAAAATAATTTCATATGAGATTTGTTTTTGTTGTCCTTAAGAATAATGTTCTGAAATTCATTTGTTTATGGGTTTATTTTTAATTTATATTATTTCATTTTCACTGTTTATGCAATAAATATTCATACATTCTTAAATAAATATCTATTCTTATTCTAAAAAAAAAAAAATTAAAATTTAGCTAAATATTTTAAATACATAACATGTCATTTATAATTATTTTTCTTAATTATTTCTATGTTTTTGTTTTTCAAAATGATTGTTTTGAATTTTCTATCAAAAGCGAAATATTTGCTTAAAAATCATCACTAAATACTTTCGCCTTTGATTTATTTTGTCTTCATTTATTTTATTTTTTATCAGATAGAGATTAACTATAACTAATAAATATTTCTTTTCCTCCATAAAATTTTTCTTATTCTCTTTAATATATACTTTTGCTTATTTTGTTTTTAAATATTTGATCCTTCACATTGCTAGTTTATATTAATAAAAAGAATTTTTTTTTTTTATATTCACAACACTCATATGAATGCGTGATCAATAAAACAATAATAATTAATAAAATAAATTTTTATAAATATACATATATATATACATATACATATATATAGATATATATATAAATATATGTATATGTATATATATATATGTACATTTATATATAATATTTGTTTAATATCATTATAATTTGTGTTTTTTCCTCTTTTTTTCACTTACATTTATAAGATGGATGCACGAAGGCGCCAGCGTAGAGAAGTTTTTAATTTTTTTTTTTATTGTTATTTTTCATTTTGTATTTGTTCATTATTTTTAATACCTGTATTCTTGTTTTTGTTTTATTAAATATGTATTCATAAGTTTTTTATTTTATTTAAATTGTTAAAAAAAATTGAAAAAGTAATTTAATTGAATTGAAGTCTTTGACTGATCATTTACAAACAAAGTTTGAATGACATGAAAAATAATCCCAATATAAAAATAGCAAAATTACTGTTAGTCGAATTAATAATCATTATATCATAATAACAAAAGTATGAATACTTTGGAGAGAATGTTAAGAAAACCCTTTTTAAATAGGATTTATTAATAACATCTTTTTTAAATCATACGAATAAATGAAAATTATTTTAAATAAAATTAATTTAGAAGGAAAGTCAATTTATGATTATTAAGTTTTAATAAAAGATCAAAATGATCACATCACATATGATCAGATCACATATGAACGTGTCTTGTAATATATAAAAGGAAAACATTTAATAAAGCACTTATAAGTACATTTGTTTTTTGTTTTGTTTTGTTTTTTTTTTTTTTTTGTTTTTCACTTTTTCTGTAATTTAAACATTTATCAAATATTAAAGTGTTTTTTTTATTTAAATTTTAAGTGTTTTTTAATTATAAATGTAATTTAATGTGAATCAATTCCTTTTGTTAATTTCTTTTTTTCCTTTTTTGTTAATTTATACCAATATTCAACTGTTTTTTGTTTGTTAATTTCTACTATATGATCTACAATTACTTTAGAAAAAAAAAAAGAAAACAAAAATAGAAATGAACAATTTAATTATTTATTATAAGTAATGTGACGTTAAGTAATTTTAACAAATAAGTGCAGTTAAAAAAAAAATATAAATAACGTGTTTTTTTCTTTGCTGTATACAGTTATTAGAACAATTTACGAATTTTAAAAACATTTTGTGGTTACATTCGTGTAGGTATACATATATCGTATATGCTAGTAAATTCTCAATTTGTCTTTTTATTGTGTGTGTGTGTTTTTTTTATTATTAATGATAAATACATATGTATATAATAATATTGGTTTGCATTTGTTGGTTTTTTTTAATTATTTTGTTGTTTGGCGTAGATATGTGTTTTTTTTTTTGCTGGTTCAATAAAATCATTTATTTGTTATTTTTGTTTTTCATTTAATATGTTTAAGGATATGTGGTTGTTTTAAAATGTTCATATATAAGTTTATATTTCTTGTTATATATACTCAGATTTGTTGGATTGCAAAAATATATATAATGTTTATATAATAATATGTGTCTTTATTTAGAAGAGCGAAATAAAAAATAAAAAATTAAGAGACAGAAATAAATAAAGGAAAAAAAATGTAATTTTCTTGTTAAATAATTAAACGCCTTTTATTTTCAAACATTTCTTAATTTTTTTAATATAGAAATAAAAATTATAATTTGAATAATTAATTATAAAATATATAATAAATATAAAAACTAAACAAATAAAACTAATCAGAAAAAAAAAACTCTAAAATCAAAAGTAAAACATTGTTTAACATTCTTAAAACTAAATTCTTTATGTGATGTTTTAAGTGTATTGATGTCTTAAATAAATATAAACACACAACTCACATAACCTTAAAAGGATTTAGCAAACATTTCAGAAAGCCATTAATCCGTTTCAGATAAACTTATTTCGGATAAACTTAGATTTCATATATTCATTTTGAATTGAAATACATTTAATTTTTAGAATAAGAAGTTATGTGTGTGTGGGTTGTTTATATTGTTGTAAACTTTTTCTTATAGAACTGACAAATCATTCATAATATATTCAGTTTAATTTGATATTTTTGTATTTTGTATGTTGTAAATAATTTGTTATGATGTTATATTGTAGACATTTGCTTTAGCAATGTGTAACTGTTTTGAACATCTTTCATTGTTAATTATTTTGTTATGTATGTATGTATGAACGGTAATAAGAAAGTCTTTTATCTTCGCATAAGCTCTTTGGGCTTTGGATTTTTTTTATATGTATATGTGTTTGTTATATTTATTATTATTTTTTTTTTGTTGGTTATTCTTGATAAGGTCTTTTTTCCTTTTCTTTTTTTTTCTTAAATATTTAATATGTATGTGAAACATTTATGTAGATATTGTTATGTGTAAATATGCGTAACGTATTATAATATCAAATGATATGAAATCAAACTAAAACTAATCAATATATTCGGCTACATCTTGAACTTTTTAAAAAGTGTTTTAAAATATGATATAATGATAAGGTAAAGTAAAAATAGAGTGTTCTCATAACAATTTTCAATATATAAATTTAGTTTCAATTCAGACTTTGGTTTAACAATTTAGTTTTGGTTTAATTATAAAATTTAGCTAGAAAAAAATATAATTTTTTTTTTTATAAAATTTTGTCACTAAACTTGTCTACAAAATTACAACAATTAAAAATTAAGAATAAAAATAATTTATTGATACATACTTATACTAGAAAACACTCCTTCTGTCAATGAAAAAACAAAAAAAAAAAAAAAAACAAAAAAAAGATAAACAACTTAAAACATGTGTAATTATGAATCTAGTGTGAGAAATACATAATTATACTTTTCCTATTTGATTTGTAATTATGCAATTAGGCGTTCAGAAGAAAATTAGTCATAAGAATATAATAAAAAAAAATATATTAAATTGAAATTAATACTTAAAGACGACTATATTTTGTCCATTCACACCATCGATAAACAAAAAAAATATATATATTAAGGCGTTTGTTTGTTCCTTTATAGTACATATTTCAAATTTGAAATAAAAAATAGTTTATTATATACTATGTATTTCTTTAAATTCATTTTCAATAGAGTTTTATTAGTTTTCGTTTAACTTTGTTATTCAAACAAAACGAATTAATAATCCACACATTTCAATTTGTTGTATAACTTTTTTGTTTTCTATTTAACTGTTTCTTTATATTTAATTTATGTGATTTAAAATTTGTATCAGAATAATCTATTTTTACAGTTTCATCTTGTTAAATTTTTTTCTTTTTATTTTTTTGTCATTAAAACTCTAAAACATTTATTGCGTTTTTGTTTAATTTAAGCTGATATATTCATTTTTATTTTTTTTTTTTTTTGTTGACTACACTTACAAATTAATTGCTGTTTTCTCTTACGGGTTCGGCCCGAGTTTACATGTTTTGCATTTAAAAAAAAAGGCAAAAACATTCGCATTCTCGGTGCCAAGAAAAATGGTTATTGTTTTTGTAAATAATGATCCATTAAAAATTGTATTAATATATAAGAAAGACGAAAAAAAAAAATTAAATATAAATTAAAAATTAAAATTAATATATCTTTCTATAAATGATCCGTTTAAATGTTTATGTTATTTTGTTTGTTTATATGTTTTTTTTTGTTTTGTTTTGTTTTGTTTTGTTTTTGGTGATAAACTTTAACTTGTCTTATACCATTAAAATTTAAAAATTAATTTAATATTGCTTTTACAGTTCCATTTAATTTATTACTGTGTTTTCTTTGCTAATGCATCTGTAAATTTGCCTGCATTCCATAATTTGTTTTTCTTGCAAATAATATTTTTGTATGTTGGTTAGCTGTACTTTTTTTTTAATGAATAGGCGTCTTAACAATTGTATTGGGAGCAATATAATGATAACCGGGAATTGGCAGTCCAGCTGTCTCCATAGATATTCTGAAAATAAGAGAATTAATCGCATCAAATTATTTGTAACAAATTTCTTTTCATATTAGCGTTTTTATTTAACGAAAGCGTTAAAATGTTTGTAATTATTTATTAGAAAATATATAAAATTACATTATATTCGAATGAAAAATTTTACTAATTAAGATTACATATACATACATAAATCAGTTAAGAACTCGCAGCGACAATGGACTTGTTTAATTGAAACTTTTATAATTATAGACAAATCTTTCAATAGTTTCAAAAATGAACCTACGGAATTTTTTAAAATTGCTGTGATCTCGTTCTTTCAAAATTATACAATTAACACATGATAAATATCCTATCAAAAATTAGTTGCTTTTAAAAAGTACAAAATGGAAACAATTTCTGTTTTGCTTATTTGCTATATATATAAAACTAGATACGTGAATTAGCCATTACATTCGTTTATAATCGAAAGAAAGAAAGCTATTTATTCAGATAAAACTGAATTAGAAGAATTACAAATAAAAAAAAAAAAATTCGAAAATTCTCTCTTGGTATAAATGAAATTCAAAACTGGAGAGTTTATAATGGATTTAAGTCGACGTACATATAAGATAGCTTGTTTAAGAACGACTTCTACAATAATGGTATGGAAAGGAGATGAGCTAATGACTGGAAGATAATTCAGTGTCTTACAAGCCAAAATATTTAGATATAACGAAAGGAACAACATCTTTCTTTTAAGATGATTTCCGATTTTGTGAAACTAGGACACGTCAGTACCCTATAAAAAAAATAATCCATATACGATGCGCACTGAGAATTCTTAAAGAGACCTCAATCTTGGATTGAATTCATGGTTGCGACTGTCTTTCACACTCTAGATGATTGGAAAGCATTTACATTTACATTACTTTCTTAATCAAATAATAAAAGGGAATGTGGGTGATGTTGTCGTGAATTTATCAAAACAGCAAAATATTACTTATATTTTAAATTGTTCATAACATTACAAATAATTTTGTTTTCAATACGTTTTATACAAACATTGCGGACATACTACAGAATTCTCACTGTAACATAAGCGGCATCTAGCTTTTCCTTCGATTTTCGGTGTAACACCTTAATTTTTTTAGAGGAATAAGTGATATTCACTGAAGAGATGGACTGTATGATTGAGCTACTATACACCTCCGTTAGTGAGTTATTACATAGAGCAGAAAGATTTAGTTCTTGGCATGTTTTTATGCATTGCTTAGAATACGTTGAGTTTCTATATGGTAATTAGCAAGGCAAGGGTAACAAACGTGACTTTTAATACATCTCATTATTAAAATATATTTTTGAATCATTTAATGCATTTTCTGTTTTCAAACCATGTATAAAAAAGTGAAGCCCTTTTTTTAAAGTTGTGAGTAAAAACCATTTTGTGTAGTTTTTCACACAAAAACGATATGATGACTAAGAATGAATGAGAATCAGTTCTTTCCTCAAGGAAATATATAAACTGTTTTAGACTGACACTGTTTGAATAAATATAAAATGATTTAAACAATACTCGGTTTCGAAAAGGTAAAGGCCATATATCAAACCAGCAGTACAGACTGATAATAATATTACAGTTTTTAAACAAATTTATTGAAATTAAAACAAGTGATAGATAGTGAACTAAAAAAATGGATCACAGAAAACTGTTTTCAGCTAAGTTTTGCAATCATTTGAATATCATCAAAATTACTTTCAAGCATTGATTTAAAAATAATTTTCTCAAAGAGTTGTATTTGGTTTTTCTTATTATTTGTATATTACAAAAATATTAAGAAGATTTTTTAGGTTAAAACAAATACTTTAATATACTTTAACATTTTATTCAAGGAAACCAAATTATGTTTTTTTTCTATATTGGCGATTAACAAGATTGGTACTGGAATAAAGGAAGAATAGGATATTATGGGTTTGCTTCATTGTCTTTTTATTACAACATTAAGAAAATACACTATATATACAATATGTACCAAAATAAATATAAAAATCTGTTTAAACAAAAATGGGACAAAATAAATAAAAATCAGGATATCTTTTGTGTTTGTTTTTATTATTTATTGTTTAAATGATATTCTGTATTATTTTTTTTTTTAGTAAAAATAATATGTTATTAGGTTTATGTATTGTGATTACAATATTTTATTTATTTTATTTTATTTTGTAATACAAATTTCTAAGGCTGTCTAGCGTTATTTTTTTTATCATTTTTTTAAGTGTTTGTTTAAATATATTGTATATCTAGTAGATTTAAAGTAATAAAAAATTCATTTTATTAATTTTGTAAAAATTCTAATTTTATTTATTTTTTTTTTACTGGTCGAATACTATTTGTTCATTACGAAAAGGTTTTTTTTTTAGTATATTTTAAACATAAATGTCTATTCGTATATAATAGCATTAAGTATGTTTTGTAGACTAACAGCTTAAATATAACGATAAAAGAAAAAAAAAATAATAATAATAAAATAACAAAATCCGAAATACAAACGTAATTGAATCGTTAAATAAATAATTTAAGATAATAAAAACGTGAAAAATTCTGAAAGACTTTTAGTCATATTATCGCAATTAATAAATTTAAAACTAAAAGACATAATATAAACAAATATAGATTTTAAGTGAATAGTTTATGTTTATGTTTGAATATATCATTAAAATTCTTCTATAACTGACTAAATTTATTGTTTTTGTTTTTTTTTTGTCATACAAAATTGTATTAAATGTCAATTTTATAAATGATAAATTATTATTGATTATTTTTAAATTTGTTATAATATTAATTAATTATAAATAGATATATTGTAATTATGAGCGAATTGGTCCTTATTTAATTTTTAAATAATTGGAATTTCAACTTCTTTGAGAAGCTTGGTTTAGATCAATAATTTTTTTTTTCTTATTTATATTTTCTTATTTCTACTATATTTTTTGTATTTTTTTTTTTGTTTCAATACAATGTAAGAAAAATCTTCAAATTGTTTTTATTTTTATTATCAATTGTTATAACAAACATTTTGCCATTGCAAGTGCACTACCATATTGTATGTATTAATGTAATAATGAAATTATGCATGAATGTATAATTATTGAATTTTATGTAGTATGTGTATGAAATGGATATTGGTTATGATAATACAAAGTTTATGTAAAAACCTTTTTTTTTTCTTTTTTCAAGTTTCTATAATTTTTATTTTAACACGCGTTTAATTTTTAATTTAAATTGCATTCTAAATTATTATTTTATAATAAATAATCCTACGTTTATACTTTGTATAATAAATCTAATTACATATATTTATAGTATATATCATGTGTGTTTCTTTATTCGTATGCATGTATTTTGGATATATAAATTACATGTCATGGCCTATTATAAATTGAAGTCATTTAGTTTTTCCGTGTTTTCATAATTTTTGGCATTATATTTATGTGAGAAATGTTTTTTTCCAAAAAATTTATTGCTTGCATTCTTTTTTGAAACAGGCAATAATGCTATAAAGCACTTAAATGAAATTCTAAAATATTTACTTAACCGTACAAATAAAAAAAAAATTTTATTCAAAGTTTCCAAGAATTGGTTTACATTTTTCCTTTTTAAAAATTTAAAAACCGTTGATACTGATTAACATAACAAAAATTTAAATTCGTAATTATTAACGATGGTAAAGATTTTAAGTTTTTATTATTTTGCTAAGGACTAAGAGCTTCTACAATATCTAACACATTTTTATTTTATTTTTTTTTTTTTTGAATGTAATGTTCCTCAATATTTTTTTAAATATTTCCAAATAAAAACGTCTGCTCTTTAACAGGATTTCGTTTGTTTTTATTCTAACCAAACATTTTTGGGTAATATGCGGTAAGTCTTTGAAACTAAAGATTTATGAAATCACAAACGAATATGATAATTTCTGAAACGGATCAACGGAATTATATATTCATTACTTCCTTTAAAAAATTTTAAATAAAAATCACTAGTATGTGTATAGGTTTGGTAGTTTTTCATAATTTAAATTATTTTTATTTCTATTTTATAAGAAATTTACTTAATTGGTCAACTGCTGAACTTTGGAGACAACTTTTCGTATAAGATAATTGTACTTGAAAAATATTCGCATTGCTAATGAATTTGATTAACACAAATGTCGGAACGAGATCACTTGTACGGTTTCTAATCTAATACAGCATCCAATGATAAATAAAAAAAATAAATCTATTGATTTTACTGCAGAATTTTTATTTTTAAGTCATTTTTAACATAGGAATTTTAGTTAAACACAAAGTGTGAAATCGTTCAAAATTCTGTTTTTACGTTATTTGTCGAATCTAGAGAGAGATTTTAAAATTTAAAAATTGCCATGCAGAACAAGTGATTATTACTTTCAACATCTAATATCTAAAACCAATCAGAGTAATGTGAATTTCATAACGTAAGCTTAAAGTTCCAATATGTAAACAAAGATAATTTTTTCAATTTGTTTGAGAGAAAAAAAAACAACTTAGTTTTGAAGTATGATAATGATATCTATCATCGAATTTCAGTATCTGAGTAATTTATAGAAAACGATCAAGTTGCACTCAGTACATAGATTAATGAAGTATAAAATAAAAGGCAAAAAATTAGGTACTCTCAGAAAAAAAAAGTTAATCAATGCTGTAAATGTATTACCGTAGAATTTCGGTCAGAAAGTCTTTGCTATGTAAACTTAAATTATATAAAGCTTAGATAAATTAATAATTTAACGAAATATAATAATGTCGTAAGTTATATTCGTAGGGCTCGTAATTAGACTTTTCATGTTACACTTTAAAGCGTTTGATCTAAAAGAATTTCTACAAAAATATATTCATTTAATTTCAAATAGTTAACTAGACAATGAATAGATTTATATTAATCAAAGAGTTCCTTCAAAGTGTTTTCTTTTAGTCGTGAATTTTTTATGGTATTTCGCGATACCAGTTGTCAAATATTCTAAAGCAATGAATAAGTTTCTGCTTGTAATTCTGAAGCTTTTGAAAAACATTATTAATTTCAAATTCGTCCTCGTCACAGAAGATTTATAATACAAACCTCATTTAAATTTCAAATTTGCTCATTATGGACGCATTATATTCAATAGAAATTCGACACAACCTCAATCTAAACTTAATACCAATAAAAAAAGACTAATAAATAAATGGCAAAATTATAAATAACAAAATGAAATAATAAATGACAAAATAAAAAATTTCCGAATATGTAAAGAGGTTGTGATTTGCTTTTAACTTACACAAGTTAACTATGTAGACAATGCGTACATTGTCTTGCGTTAAATGAGTCTTGCGTTAAATGAGGTTAAACTATATTCTAAAAAGTTTAATTACTATTTAATCTTCTATCGTTCATTCTTTATTACGAGTTCTTTTTCGAACTATTCATTTCAGTCATTACAAATGTTATTAGATTTCATAAATTCTAGATTCATTAAAATTTGGTTTAATTTAGACATTAAAGTGTAGTGTTTTATAGAAAAATAAAATATTATAAATAAATGATATAACAAATAAAAAGAGAGGAGAAAGGAGGGACTTTTGTCATTTTGGTTAAAAAGATGCGTTAAATTAAATTCTACAAAAAAAAAAAATATATAGAAATAACATTTAAGTTGGCAAAGACTTACTCCTAAGAAAAAAAAAAAATGTATTCCTACAATCTATTTTTACGACGAATTAATAATTAAAATTTTTTTTATTTTTTGTCAAAATCTAAAGCTTCTAAAAATTTGGTTGCATTTTGCATGGTTATTTGTTTTTTTATTTTTATTTTATAAATAAGAAACCCAATATTTTATTGTAATACTCAGCTAATTGTAGTCTTTTCAGTTTATGCTTCAATAAGGATTAAATTTGTTACGAGTCTTTTCAGTTTCGGTATTTCCATCTGAATTATGATTACGAAAGCGCGATGAAGCAAAACTTTTGGTACGATGAACCCCAGTTGTTTGCACTGGTGGTCCACCAAGAGTTGCTAGGCCCCCTAATAAATCGGACAGACTACCTAAGGCGGTAAGACTTGTGAGAGCATTTAGGGCCCCAGGTTTAGCTAACAATTGAGCCAGTGGCAATGCCGATGCTAATGAACTAGCAGCGGCTGCTAATGGGTTTGTCAATGGTGTTGGTGTGGTGACTGCAGTTGATGGCGATGTTGTTGATGATGTGTTGTTTGAATTTAAAACACTAGTTGTTGTATTGTTTTGGGGTGATGATGTTGTTGTGTTAGTGTTATTGCTATTTGTAACGTTGTTACTTAATGTGGATGTAGGTGCTGTTGTGTTCATACAATTTGTGTTTGCTGTATTATTTGTAATGCTGTTGTTGCCACTATTGATTTGACCTCCATTTGTGGCGCCTGCTGTGCCATTAACAGTTGTTGTAGATGTTGCATTATTTGCCTCTTGGAGATTTGCCTTCTGCAATTCGACGCTGTAAAAAGGGATAAATAGAGAGAGAGAAAAGGAAAATAGGATATTGTTTTTCTTTTTTTTTCTTTTTTTTTTTTTGCTTTAATGGTGAAGATAAGGTTTAACTTGTAGTGATGGTTAATTTTTAAATAAGTATATATCACTGACAATGATGATTTTGTGGAATTGAGTTGAGGTTTTCTTTTAATACGTTTTCAATTTACTTCAAATTGTTTTGATTTTTTTTTTTCAAAAAGGTTAAGGAGGGATTTTCGGTGGATATTCAGGGATTTAGATAAATTAAATTATTGCAAAAGCGTTCTTTTTGCAATTAAAAAAAAAAACTTTCTTTACACGAATTTATTTGAATGCAAATAAAAGCAACAAACAATAATTTGAATTTTGTATGTGTTTAAAAATTTAATACATATGTACATCGTGTTGAAAAACTTAATTGGTATAAAAATAATTGCAATATTTTCTTAAATTATTATTTATATTATAATTGTATTTAATAATAATAATATAAATATTTAATAATTCATATGTTATAAAGATCTTATTTAAAAAAAGAAAAACCATTTTTGATGAAAAAGGTTGTCTATTTTAAATTGGCTTTAA
>QOCX01000205.1:122554-138247 GCA_005959815.1 Sarcophaga bullata | reverse complement strand
TTTGAAAGTCGCCGTAGTCTAGTAGGTAGTGTGTTGGCTTATTAGACGAAAGGCCAGGGTTCGTATCCCCGGTCAGACATCAAAAACGAAATATAAAAAAATATTTCTTCGGCGACTTCCTCTTAGCAGATTTCTGGCAAAAACTCTGAGAGTAAATAAAATTGCCATGAAAAGTTTCTCAAAAAAATCTGTCGTTCAGAGTCGACTTTAAACTGTAGGTCCCGCCACTCATGTATAAAATTAGCACACACAACATAAGTGGTGTGAGAAGCTAGGCCGTAATCCTGACTGAAGGGTTGTAATGGCCAATTATGTATGTATGTTTAATTTTTTTTTACGTGGGGAAAATTTCTCTTAAAATGCTGCAATAAAACATGGCAATATTGACGAAGTGAACGGCGAAAAAATGTAAAGAATGATGAAAAAATCAGGAATCTGTGGTAGGAATCACAAAGCCAAAGTTCCGCATTGTGACACTTACTTGTAATATGAATACATTTAAATATCATTCAATAACTTTTATTATATTGATAATTATTCTCAAAAATGCACATCTATCTTTAGCTCAATACCTCATGCTTATGAAGAGTAACACTTTGCCAAACTAATACGCACTTCCGCAAAAGCAGTCCTAAGCAACCACCGGTTATTATTTTAATACTCTTAAAGCTAACAATGATAAATTGGTACAATTAATTAACGCTTTTAATAAAATGCAGAAAATTTGCAGATGAAAGTAGAAGATATTTGTAGATACTTCTGTTGATAAACTTCGATAAGATCCCCAAATAAGCAAATTCCATTCAGTGGCAGATTGAATATAATAGAACGTTCTAAGTAGTAGACGTAAAAAAGCAAACTTCTGGAAAAAGATTTATTTAAAGAGAATGGCAGTATAACAGACTTTCTCCACATAAAATAAGACTTAAGGGATGCATAAAATGACTCAGAGAAATTCTAGAGTCTCGAAGAATGGCATTTCACACAAGATATTTACTAAACTTTGATACTGCACCAGATTAAATTATTCGTTGAGATTATATTTAATCCGCCTTTACGAAACTTCATTGGGTGAAAAATGATTCTGTAAAAGGTAACTTATTTGTCAATAAGATGAGTTTAATTTTCTATGCTACTATACCACGTGATAATATTCAGACTGGAAGGCTGCATTGTTAAAAATTATAGCTCAGTCGTACAAAGGTTATAAGAAAGTAGTGTCAAAGTGTCAAAATTTTTCCAAAAATTGCAAATGCGTGGATTAAAACGAACAGGAAGATTCAGAACTAATAATTTGACTCCAGAAAAAACCGCAGTATTGAAACTTACAGATCGATGCAGGTCCTTCCACGAACGTTTCTCATGTATTGAATGGGGTGCAGCATGATAGGAAAAAACTAAACTAAACTATTTGCTCTGAGAAATTGTTGGAAAATTATATTATTATCTGTAAGTTTGTAACTAGATACAGCACTACGTACGTGCTTCTTACTGAGGTGCTGCTGAATACACTCTTCTACATATTCTGATGACAATGTCTTTTTACGACACGCAAAAACCCAAAGATACAAACAAGAATACATTTTCTGGATAGAGCAGGGATTAAGTAAATGTGAGTGAATAAAGGGAGACATGTTCCCCTTTGGAAGAAATATAATTCACTTGCAAAACTGATATGGTGTAATGCTATTAAATTATGAATTAATTTTTTGGAAAATATAAAATTTGGTTGTAGTTCAATATTTAATTATATATTCAATAAATAAAGAAGAGAAAAATAAATAATTGAAGTGAAACTCTAAGCTAAAAGTAACTAATTCGACTCTATCTTTAATTTTAACTTATTATTTTCGAGGCCATCCCATATCTATAAATCCTATCCTTAAACTAAGCTGCTGTGCAGTTCTTAAAAAGGAGATATGACTGTTACAGTGTAGGGTTTAGGATAATTTTTGAGTTAATATTTGTTATATGTTTAATATTTAGCTTATGTCAAAATTGTTGTCCGGTGGTATTTGTACAAATGAATATTTTTCTTCAAATTTGGCACACATTTATATATTTTTATAAATTACTTTTAACAAAAATAAAATAAATTAAGTATATTGTATATTGCACTACTTCTTGTGAACCACTCCTTCTTTCACTACAACCATATATTGTTAAAAATTAAATACAGTGAAATCTACCCTTACGGAAGCCTCCCATAAGTAGACACTCCCCGATAACGAACGAATTTCTTGGGCTCATGCCCAAAATAACCTCCGTCATATAGCGTCTCTCTGGACCGCGAACTTTTTGGTAAAACAACTAATCATTTTTTCTTAAATAGCACCCGTAGCCGGATTAAAATCTAAAAAATTTAAATATGAATTGAGTACTACGCAGATCATCTTTTTAATTTTAGATGGCTATCCCAAATTTTTTTCTTTTTTAATGACTGCCTTAGGTGTATTCATTTTTTAATGTATGTAAGTACTTATGTATGTGTGAATCATCAATATTAGCTTACACAAGTAGCTAGGGAATTTCCATTTTCACCTGCCACCACAACAACGATGATTTACGAACAAAGATGTTTAACGGCGTTGCATATTTTTAAATCTCTTAGCACATTGTCACTTCCTCGACTTATGTATATAATCAAAATGTACATAATAAAAGTTAATTAAATACATTAAAAATTCATCAGTAGTTGTTATCTCAAATATAAAAAGTTTCATTGCAACTGTTGAATTAATATAAACTACCATCCCTTTAAGCGGACACTTCCATATAGCGGATAAAACTACATCGACGGCCGTTGACCGCTTATGGAAGATTTCACTGCATATACATTATTAAAAATACAATACGTTTATATTATTAAAAATAAGTTTTCATAAGAATTTCCAACATAAGTAATTAAACACGAAATAAAAATTGAAATTTAAAATACTAATAATCATTTTTTCATATTATTTTCATAATTTAGTGATAAAACTCCATACGTATTTGAAAATTATTTGCATTCAAATAAACGGAAAAAAAGATTATCTCTCCTGAAAATTAAATATTTATTTTTTAATTACAAAAACAAAAAAAAAAAAAAACAAAAAAAATGGTGGGAATTATTAAGGTTGTCAACGCCGATCTATCTCCAATTACCGTTAATTTGAAATTAAGTGATGGTTGTTGGCGGTGTTGGCTGATTGATTGTTAGGTGATTGATTGGCTGATTTATAATCGTCGATATATTAAATCTATCCCTTCTTTTCTTTCCATATCATTTTCGATTGATAGTGATTACAATTAAGTAGATTTACAGTAACACTTAAAACTATCCAAAATAGGTAGAAAATTGTAACATAAATTAAAATAGTAAATACAATTGTTTAGATTTAACGTACGATATCTATTTTATATTTTAATTATATATCAAATAATCGCTTAATTAATATCGTTTTAATATTTCAATGAAGCTTTCGATAATTGTATTTAAACCATTTTTAAATTCGAATAAATGAATTGTATAAAAAAACAATGACGACGTTCTTGTTGGGATTACAAGGGAAAATAATTTGGATATGGATTATTTATTATAAGCCTTTTGGGATATATAACGTTAAGCAGGGTAGATTTTATTTAAAATAACCTTAAGATTCATCAATAAAAATAATTTCAGTTATATATTAAAAGTTAAGTATTTTGTATATAAAATAAGAGAAAAGATATTATGAACGCTTACATATACAAAAAGTAATATTTTGTTAAACTATTTAAAGAAAAAAGAAAAAAAAAAGATCCTCCTCTCCTTTTATAATGATTTTATTTTAATGTCACTATTATTCAGAACAAATTCAACTATTTGTTTCAGTTCAAATCAATTCGACAAAATTTTACAACTACGATTACATTTATATTAATAAACATGTGGAATTAGTCACAAAAAAAAATAAAAAAATACACAATCATTTAAAAAAAAACTCATACACACATATACACCCAGAAATGTTGTTACATCGAAATCAATAATACTGTAAGAAACTGAAAGTGGTGTAAAAACAACAAATCTTAACCTATACAACTTACCTCATGTTAATTAAGTATTGTGCCAGGGCTACAGAATCTGGATTGCCGCTAATGGTGATAGTGCGATCAGTGTTGCCACCTTCACGTTCCTCACAATTTGAAATGCGAATCATTGCACCAGAGATCTGACGTATTTCGGCAATTTTAGTTCCACCCTTACCGATAATGCATCCGATCAAATCATTTGAAACGGTCATTTCGTGCTGTTGCTGTTGAGCACGATTTGTATTGGCTGTACGCAACTGTGAACCAGCTAAAGCAGCTAATGCTATTTTTATAAATAAAATAAAAAGTTTAAGACATAAACAATTTATACACTCAATTTGTTTATTAAATGTTGCTTACCTGTCGGATTAAGACCCCCAGTATTAGCAGGAGCCATTCCAGCTAATCCCAATGCAGCCAAACTAGCCAAAGGATTTTTAGCCACCTGTGCGGACGAAATATATAAAATATATGTTATTTAAAACTTTTATTTTCACAAATAACATTATAAATAAATCGAAAAAAAAAAAAAACAAAAAAAAAGAAACCAAACTTAAAAAGTAATTAAATTGATAACACATAATTACAACGAACAAACGGATACAGCATGTACAATCATATATTATATAGAAAACGAATAGGCCAAGTGATTACTCTGTTTACAGTAAACTAAAATGTTTTAAGATTTCCATTTACTATAAATTTATGATTAATTTTACAATGCATTTCCAATGAATCACTTTGTCTACCCATCTACTGAACGATTCAATAAGAAATCAAATTAAAAAATAAATATTATGTATATATAAAGAAACAAATAATTTAAATTAAATTTAAATGTGTAAAAATAATCATAATTATGTGAATGAATTGTATTTATTTAAAAAAGCTTGTTTTTGAAAATGTGTAGAGTGAGTTTGGGATTTATTTAGTAGAATATTAATGGGAAATGCATATTAAGGTGTTTAAAATATATAGACATAGAATTGGAAAGGAATTATGGTTTTCATAAGATGAAATTGTCCGGGTAGTATGCACTAGAGCCTGTACAGGATAGGTGAGAGTGTAGCTTAAAACAAGTTGGAAATGGAAAGATACTTTGGAGACATTCGAAAGGATTTTTGTACACCGATTACCTACAGCATTTTTTCAAAAATACATAATATTTTTCTCTTTAACAGACATTTATGTTTTCTGAAGACAAGTGTGTATATTTTTAATTATTCTCTGAACATGCATAATAAACAATGATAAGAAACAGGCAGTTAAAAACTAAAAAACGAAACTTTTAAAAATTTCAAATTTGTTACAAGAAAAAAAAAATATTTAAAAGAAAAATACAATTAATCAAATAGAAAGGCCAAGAACGTGACTTTCGTTGCACAATTCTGTTTCAATATTTTAAAATATTTTATTAGATTTCAATAGCAAAATTAACAAATTTATACACAAAAATTTTCCATAATTTAAAAGAATTATTTTTAAAATTACAATTTAGAAAATTATGAAATTACAATTGCGCAATTGGTAAAAAAGTTCACTTTTTACTTGACTATTTTCTCAGTCTTTATATTTAAATATTTAAAAATTTATGAATTTATTAAAATATACACCTATTAGAAAGAAAAATGATAAAAAAAATCAATATTTGTAAAATGGCTAGATGCCATTAAACGCAGCTATTTACTATTTTACAACGTCTTATTGAGTGAGACTTTCGATTTCATTTTTGATGCAGGGTAGTAATAGGAACAGGGGAACAATGCTAAAATCAAACTACATTACACTTCTTTACACAATGGGAAAACACTTTTGCTCATTGCTCATTTGTTAGATATGGAAGGGAATCGTAAAACGAGATCTTTTTTTCGTATTATGTGATATTGATAAATATGTTTACGTGGATTTCATAAAATAACCAAGCATTTCATATTACAGAACATTATAGAACAGGGAATTTCTTTAATTACAGGGAAGATAAACAAAAATAAATGCAATGCTTTCAAACAATTTCGTTCAACCAAAACTCACATCGGGCAATTGCTGTAGGTGATGGTGTGCTGGTACTGCTCCTGGTAAATGTGCGCCCTTTAATAAAGGATCCGTTAAACCCGATATACCAGCATGTAGACCACCGGTAGCCAAAGCAAGTGGAAATACTGGACAGGTCTAAAGTGGTATATAGTTGTACATAGATTTTTGATTGATTTTAATTGCAAGTGTAGTAAATATAAGTGTCATTGTAAAACAAATTGAAAAATAAATATATTTAATGAAATATAATAGAGTTCAGTAGAGTTGTTATATAATATAAATTAATTTTTAAAAAGTAAAATTCTTTTAATAATTTACTTGTTTTGTTGTTGTTGATGTATATAGTATTTGGATAAATTTTTGATTTAAAATATATATCAAAATAAAACAAAATCAATATTTGTGTTAAAAAGAAAAACTAATAATAATAACATAAAACGTTAACAAATACTGAACACTGTAATATTTTCAATGTAATACTACAAAGTTTTATTCTATGTAATTAGTATTCAAAAATATATTGTATTATTTGTTAATTAAACCAATTTTTGAAAGCATATGAATAATAAATGTTTACGAATGATTTTCTAAATTCACACCCCAATTAATTGAGCTCATTGTGTCATACGGTGAGTTCATACTAATAAATTTTGATAAACAATTTGCTTTTAAAACTCTTTCAGAACCTATTCATTACAAAAAACTGCTCTACATTTTGTTGCTACCTGGAATTTTACAAAACATTAAAATAACATATTTTGTTTTAATTTAATATGTTATTTAAAAAAAAAAAAAAAAAAAAAAAAAAATCAATCTTCAAGTTTTCTATTTCTAACATTGTCGACATGTATGTTTCAAAATTAAAACATTAAATATAAAGTGTAATTAGAATAAGAATGAACATATCTCTCGAAGGATAATATAAATATTGAAGTGAAAAATACAACTTTTTAAAATTTTAGCAAAATGTATAAAACTATTATAAAAAAAAATCATTCCCTAAATACAACACTTTATTTAAACACAATAGAGTGAGATACTAAAAGAGAAAAAGCTTGGTATGTATAGTACGACAAAATAATGATTAAACTTCAATTATTTTAAGATTTCAGACGTAAACATACTAAGGTAGTGATACATGTTGTCTCTAGGCAATGGACATTACATCTGTATATTAATTATCTATTTGTTAAAACGCAGCATGTTTTCTTAAAAATACAATTTTTATAGCCTTCACCACATATGTATTTATGATTTCATTAAGATTATATACAACTAAATTTAAAGCCTTCATATTCTACATTAGTTACATTTTTGTCAAAAAATGGGAAACAATAAACATAAACATAGAAAAGTATTTATTTTATTATTTAAGCAAATAGTGCTATTATTTTTTTTTTCTTTTTTGATCAAATTTATATTGTATGTATATATTATATATTATATATATATATATGTTTATATATATATTTAAGATTTTTAATTCATATGCAATTTTGGTCTTTTCCAATATAATAAGTATGTATATAGTAAGTAGGGTGGAGGGTATATATACACACACACACACACATACACACACATTAACAACGGCTTGTGTAAATTAACAATTTCAAGTTTGAGTCAATGATTTAAGTTTAACGTTCAGTTTGTATATATGTATATAGCAAGATGATAAAACGACATGAGTTTTGGGTTCTTATTTTGCTGACTTAGTTATACTTTGGTTTTTTTTTATATTTTTAAGGGAACCAAATTAACAAAATATATAGTAAAAGAAAGAGAGCAAGATAGATGTGAGGGCTCGGGCAGGGAATTTTGAATTGAGTTCATTTGATGTTGAATTAATAATTTAATCCTGGTTGGATTGTGGTGTAGTCTGGAATATTGAGGTGAGATTGTTATGCTAAGGAGAATATCTTGTTTAAGTCCAGAAATTAAAAAAAGGTAGTATTATTAATTTAAAACAAAAAAGGTAGTATTAATTATTATTTTTGTAAGTAAAGTACAATAATATGGGCATTTAAACAATTGATTAACTGATCATTTAATAGTATTCGGAAATTTAATTATGATCTCTGGTCTAATTATCTATTGATTTATGATGACATAAAAATGAAACAAACATTTTTTATATACCAAACTCTATAAGAAATGTTAAAAAGGAAAATTGATTGCTGGTTTTTGTTGGCAGGTACATATTTTCAAATTTTTGATGGGACATTTAAAAATCGAAAGATAAAGAAAGTTATAGAGGATAATTATGTTTCCATTTCTATTTAGTTGACTGATTCGATTGGTTTGGTAGTGGTTTTCTGTGGTTGTGAATACGGATAATTTTGTTTGTTTTCCATAAGTTGATCAAAGTAATAATAATTCATTAAATAGTTACAAAAAAAAAAAAAATTATATATATTATATATGTAAGTGTAATATGATGGTAAACCTACTTTTATCAACTGCTCACGAGCCCTCGTATCCTAGCGTTACTATGTCGCCCACGATCTTATACATATTTTCTATTTCAAGCTCAAAATATATGAACCTGGCAGAAGAAGTAGTAGCAGTAGTAGAAGAGTAGATGTTGAGTGGTAGTAGTAGAGTAGTTAAAGCTTTAAGACTGTGTGTTTTTTATTTTCACTTAATCAATCAAGCCTTTAATGCTCACAGCCGATCAAGAGCAACTCATTACAGTGTAGAGATTACATTAACATAGTGTGGGAGACCACCATCGTAAATCTTCGAACATTTGATACCCGCAAATATCGAAAAAATTTTATTGTATTCAAAAATATTTCATTAACTTTTCAAAACTTAACCTAAGAGAAAAAGTGCAGAATAATAATAAATAAAATAAGAATTCAACTAAAATTTATGGTAATGAATACATCAACAATAACAAAAACAACAAAAACTGTTATGTTAGGAAAATAACGATTGGTTGAGGCAATTAAAAGTAAAAACTCTAAATTGTAATTCTTTTCACTACAGAACTAATATTTAAGTAAATGCTTCTTAATTTCTGGATATTGGAAATGTAAAAAGGAGCAATTATAAGAATTCCTTTATTTTCAAATGTTATACAAAATGTTATACAAATGTTATGTTTATAAATTACCAAATATGACAAATAAGTAAAGAGTTCAAAGTAGGAAATATTTCCAAATAAAGCAATATTTAAACGCCTTATTTTGCAAAGTAAAAAATTAACAATAAACAAAATGCTCAATGGTGAAAAATATATATTACATTATATAACTTCTGAAGATGTTGATCTCACATTGATTTCAATTTCAGAAGTGTACCTGTTGCTGTGTAGATACAATATCAACTGCACAATCAAGAAAAGTCTGAGTCATGCCTATTGATACATTTAAGTTCACTGAACTCACAAACTAAAAATAATCAGAGTGCCAATGATTTGAATGGCTAATTAGTTGTGAAACACGGCTAGTCGTTAATTGCTTCCATCCTTGTCTAGTCCGCGTAATTTGTCTCTGCACAAAATTGTTCATTCCCTTGCAGAACATTCGTGGAAATAAAATGTCCAACTAAACGGGATGTCGAGGAATCCATCTGAAGTTAAGATTTTGGTTTCCTGTCTGGAATAGACTAGAGTACTCTTATTTATATTTTGGTAGCCCAAAATATAGTACAAAATAATTATATTGTTGTTATCGACCGTAAAAAACAGCAAAAGATGAGGCACACGCCAAAGTTTGCTTATTCAAATTGAATACGGACAACAATAGCATTTTATGGTTTTTTAAGGCTCAGACTTGTAATATTCAAATAGAGAATTTGGTTTATGATATAAGAGAACCTCCAGCACAATAACGCTGCCGTGCTATTAGACTTAACGGTTTTTCTTTGGCGTAACGGAAGCTAAGGTACTGTACCATGTACTGGCGTTGTAGATACAGATGACATTGAAGGACCGGCCTTATTCAACATCAACTGTTAATGCTAGAAGGTGCGTGCAAATTAATTGAAGCATTCTTGACCTGCTACAAACAATCTGTGAAAGATTGTGTTCACAATGGAGAGATAAGAGGCTTCTAGGACGCAGAATATCAGGCAAATTCCTGGAAGGATCAAGTAAGTCAAGTAATACAGTCTGGTCATGAAAACATTTTTAAATATTCCTTCTTACTAAAAGTTCAGCTCTGAAGGGAATCGATTTTAAATTTAGTGATTGGGAATGAGCAGAGTACATAGACAAAAAATTTTAGAAAAATGCTAAAGTGAGAGTATTAATCCCTTTTGTTATTATTTCAGGATTGCGGCAATTTGATATTAAGGAAGTGGATAAAAATTAAAAAAATTATTCACTAAGAAGTGACGAATAAAGTCCCCACAATCACTATATGCTGCATCTGTTTCCAATCGACATGTTTATCCGAACTTGAGGAATAGAGCCTATGTATTACTTTTTTCTTCTGGCTACTGTACTACCAGCGAGTCAGTCAGACGTTTATACACATTTAAAGAAAGGAAAAAATAGTACACAGTATTTATATTTAAATATTTGACTTTACAGCAAATATTTAATTCAAAAGCTATTTAGAAAAATATTATAAAAAATTGATTTTAATATAAATTTCTTCATGTTTTTCGACAGTGAGATATTTATAATTTTTAGCTTTTAATCAAATTATGTATATCAAGTAAAACATTGCTTTATATAAGTATTTTTGGAGTATTAAAAGAAAACATACCTATGGAAATATATATTAAATATAATAATATAAAAATAATAAAAAAAGAAACTCAACTATATGATAAGTTACAAATTGGCTACTAATTATAGACGTCTTGTGCCTAATGTTTTGCTTTAAAATGATTTAAGCAGTCTAGTTCTTTTTTATTTTTTTATTTTAACAGGAAGGTCTTATTGTATTTCTTTATTTCCTACTTCGAATTATTAAAAAAAATTTGTGACATTCGGTAAATAAATAACAAGGTTTAAACGTTTAACATTTTTATGGACTAACAAAAGAAAGAATGTTGTATGATTTAAAAATGATTGTACTCAAAAAGTAAAGGATTTTATGGTGAGGGGAATATATTAAAGGATATTGTTGTTAATAAAGAGCTGTGAAAAAGCATTCATAACAATAAAAGGAATAAAGAAAAATAATAAAAAGAAATATAAATTAAAATGTGGCTTAAATACGCAACAAAAATATTAATTGAGAAATGTATGTAGAAGAAGAGTATATGAAGACGGCATCTTATACGAAAAAATATTGATAAATAAATAAAGCCAAAATTGCAATAATAGTAGAGTATTATAAAGAAGGACGTAAGTAGTTAAAAATTGACTTTATTGACTGTCTGGAATGGAAGACTATAATGATTTGAAAGTGTTTACACAAAATTACCTCTTGTGCGGGTACAGCATAATTGCCTTGTATGGTAAATGCTTGCCCATTAGCCAAAATGACAGGACCTGATACTTGTGGTTTTGGCCTGTAGGGGATGGTAGCACCTCTGGGAGGCGACTGTAAGTGAATATAAAAACAATATTATTGACGTCATTTACAAAATGGTAAAATTATTACATAATATGTATGTACACTACTGCGTATAAGGATACATACCTCCAACATAACGAGACAAATTTGATAGATGCATTGAGTTATTTGTTCAGCTGTACCACTTAATGTAACGGCGCGTTCAGTTGAATTTGGTAACATTTCACTAGCCACCTGAATGGAACAGCCTGTTGTCTGCCGTATTTCTTTAATTTTTGAACCACTTTTGCCTTAAGTAAAATTAAACGTTGTATAATATGTATATGTATAGTTTTTTTTTTTAATTTATTTTAATTAAGTTAGGAAAAATTTATGGTGAAAAACTTACCAATTAACGATCCACATTGACTGGCAGGCACAATCAAACGTATAGGTATTTGAGTTTTACCACCTTTACCTACATCATTATTAAACTGAGAGCACCACTTTGAAGAAGAAGAAAAAAAAAACAGAAGGTAAAATTTATGAATAATGTGCGGTTAATAAAATAAATTCTTATACAAACCTCTTCAAATTTCTTGGTAATTAAAGTAAATGCCGAATAGATTGCACTAGTTGTACCAGACACCGTAACAATACGCTCCGGACAAGAACCATCAGATATATTGATTTTTGCCCCTGACTACAAGAAACATCAGAAACAGCATTTAACAAAAGATGAAAGATATTGGCAAACAAATAATTTTACAAACCTCTTCCCGAAACCTGTTAACAATTTCACCCTTTTTGCCGATAATACTTCCAACTTCCTGCAAATAATAAAAAGTATAAACATTAAAATTAATGAAAAGTCATTAAGTACTTTAAAGTGAATATACTTAAAACTTAAGCACTAGAAAATTACAACTTAGTACTGAATTAGTGGGCACCCAACTATCAAAAAAAAAAAAAAAATTTAAGGCGAAAATAAATTTTTTTTTGGTAATTATTTAGTTTTAATTTGGCAAGAAACAGTTAAAAGTTAAGGCCCTACATACGTATAACACGCGATACATAAGGTGCATGAGTAAATGAATAAATAAATTGAAAATATTTTATTCTCAGTACTCAAACATTAGCAGAAATAATTTCCAAATATTTTTCTTCCTTAGGTACATTCTTTTAATTTCGTGGGAACCATAATTTCATTATGGATGTTTTCAAAACTTAACTTTTTCAACGTCAGATGACGATGAAAACCTAAACATACATACATATATGTATGTCTGCTACAGACACATGGTTTTGGTAGATTTTTTATAAGCATATAGCATATATAGTACTTACATATACATTTACATATATATATATATATATATATGTATGGTATATGTATGTATGTATATGTATTTCGAACAACACTACACATGTGTTGTTAATCTGCTGTAGCAACAATTGCAATTCGTATAAATCATTATTTTATAATTCTTTTTCTAGTAGAAAATACATGACATGCATCTTATTGTATAAGTAACAGAACATCTTCAATTTATATGTTTCTCCATTATGCATACATGCAAAAGTACCGTTGATGTAAAATTACAAAAAAAAAATTGCAATGAAATAATACAATTTAAATGAAAAAATATATTAAAAGATAAGACTACTACTGTACGATGATATAGTAAATGTCTACTGATTACTAACTGAAGCTCAAAAACACTATATGAAGAACCAAAGAAAAACGAAAGAAAATCACGAAATAAAATAAGAAATTAAAGTTTATCATCAGTTGCATGTGAAAAACAAGATCGGACGGCGTACTCTTCTCGATGTAAATAATAAATGAAAAGAAAAAGGAGCACTTTTAATTGCAATGCAAAAAGTAATCGGTATTTCTTTATACGATATTCTGCGAAAATTTTCACGAATGGCATTGTAATACATATTTTGAAAATAGGCTAAACTGGTAGCTTTTAATTAGACTTATTGTTAGAGCTAATTCTCTCTTACAAGACAAAAAAACGAGACTTATTTGTGTTAAAAACAATACAAACGATAACGACTTCTGACATATTTTTTTTTAATATATTTTTATAATAATTTCATTATAATCACTGTAGCAGACGAAATTTTTTTACCATGAAATTGACAATAGGTCGCTTCTATTAAATTACATGTCTTATATGTCTAAACAAGGTTAGTTATACTGATTTATTTACAAGGGTGGCTAGTTAAATGTGGAAGATGTGTTTAGACCAAAAATTATTATTTTTTGTTTTTTTTTTTCAAAAATTCTGAACTGCATACCCTTTATCCAACGCTTATTCAATTTGTTTCGTAAAATAAAAAACAAATTCGAGGTTAAACTAGATTTATTTGTGGGACAATTTTATTGTTACCAGACAGGTCAGTTGGGAACAACCATTGAGGCGCGATTAGAAATAAGAAAGAGGACGAAAATAATTCATAGCGTAATTCATATATTTTTATATTTTTATACCAAATTTACTTGTACTAATACGGAACGCAGAAAAAAATCTTCTAAGCAATGTGAACGAATTATTCTGCGGACGAAGAATATCAAAAGTGTGTTACAGGTATTTTTCAACTCTTCCAAATGTTGAAAATTACGAATTACCAAAATTCTTTGGTAATTTCAAGACAATATTTATCCTTCGTCTTTCGATGCTATAAAGATCAAACTGCCTTATGGTGACAGGCTTTATTGGAAAATTTTCGGAAGAAAGATATATGTGTACGCATATAGAAGCGGTAAATTAATTCACAGTCGTATGGATGTAGTAAGCTAGACCGTATAATTAAAATAATGGTTTTTACACAAAATACTGAGTTTTCTTAGTAAACTAACCAAAGAAAATTCATTATTTTTTAATTATAAATTTTGTTAAAAAAAACAAAAAAATTTAATAAAATTGCCATGAAAAGTATCCTAAAAAAATTGTCGTTCGGAATCGACTTTAAACTGTAGGTCTCGCCACTTATGTATAAAAGTAACACGCACAACATGAGTGGTGTGAGAACATAGGTAGTATTCCTGACTAAAGTGTTGTAATGACCAATTATGTATGTCTGTATATTACAACTAACAAACTATTGTCATCATATCCATATCATTACATGAATAAATATATTCTTTAGAGTTTTTATTATGATTTTTCGTTATTTGTAACCCTTTTTTCTCTCCATAGATATGAAAGTTAAAATATTCTCATAGTTTTGTTAATTTGCCTACGTTGAATAATGCAAATTTTACTTCGGGTCGACATAAACAAGATGAATTTGTTCAACTGCACTTTATTGGAGATGTGGTTGTTTATATTTCTGCTTAATTTTAAGCTTTAAATCGATTTTTTATTTTTACGTTGTACTTGGCCAGCTAAAAAAAATTTACATTAAGGTGTTGTTATTCTCAATATAAGTTTAATTAAATTTACACTTCATCTTGTAGTACAACATACATCTTTAAATAGTTTCATTGCAATTATTAATTTTTTTTCAAAGAATAGCTGTAGAAGAAGTAATTTCGTAAATTTAAAGAAGATATGCAGCAAAAACAATGTGTGTTACCAACTCCTGCAACTTGTCTTTTAAGTAAATTGGTGGATATAAAAGGCAATGGTAGGAAAATTTAATGTTAATCGATAGTGTATTCCTTTTTTGAATGCAATTTTTGGTCACCTAGTAACTCCTTTATAGAATCACCTCGATTTGATAGACAAAATCAACTGTTAGGATATATAAAGCAAAATGAATTGGTAAAGAATTTAAACGATACGGATAACAAACTCATAAGAGGCATTTGCCTCACTCTAATGGTCTAACATAAAAAGGAAAACATGTTTGAAATGACTGAATTTTATTATAATTTCTATTTGATTTTAATTTAAGTCACAAAAAATATTTGTAAAAGCTAGTAAACGTACATATATCAGTAATTCTGTATGATATTAGGCAAGTAAGTTTATCCGTTTTGAAAACAATTCCCTTTTCGCACATATTTTCATTCGTTTTTGAAAGAAGTTCTTTTCTATAAATGAAAAGTTATCACCCGTAACTAGTGAAACTTGCAGCCAATTTTCTCCTTTTTTATAAACGGCACTATGTGTATATGTGTATGTATATAAGA
>QOCX01000205.1:78222-122530 GCA_005959815.1 Sarcophaga bullata | reverse complement strand
GTCGCCGTAGTCTAGTAGGTAGTGTGTTGGCTTATTAGACGAAAGGCCAGGGTTCGAATCCCCGAATCCCAGCAGATTTCTGGCAAAAACTCGGAGAGTAAATAAAATTGCCATGCAAAGTTTCTCAAAAAACTGTTGTTCGGAGTCGACTTTAAATTGTAGGTCCCGCCACTCATGTATAAAATTAACACACACAACATAAGTGGTGTGAGAAGCTAGACCGTAATCCTGACTGAAGGGTTGTAATGGTCAATTATGTATGTATATAATAACATGCTACGTATTGCAGTAGTATAGGCGAAACGTTATCAGTTAGTACTGAATAGTGATGATACGCAATAATTCCCTTATTTTTCTAAATAGTTCCATTTAAAAGCCATGATATCCTTCACACTGTATAATTTTCGAATGTATAGGTCGAAACTATTAAGAGTTTGGCAATAGAAAAGCAGTTCATAGAAGATGATTTTTATATTTTTATATTTTTATTGTGCATTCAAAACGCTATTTTGTCGATAACAAAATTTTCTGTGATCATCTTTTTAATTTTAATTTTTAAATTAGACCCTACAAACTATTCATAATTTAGGTAGTCTGGGTTATTTTAGCATTTATTAAAGCAAAATTTAAAACATATATGAAGTAAGTGTTGCGTTCATTTTTGACGCTGGAGTCAAGCAATCATATTTTATTAATTTTCTTGATTCTTTATTTTTTAAATTTTTATGACAAAAATCACATGCAATGATCACTGGGAAATCTAATAATTAATTGATTTTAAACAAATAATACGAAGTTATTTCTTGGATTAAGAGGGGTGTCAGCTCGAATAAATATTAACTTAAAGCTTTTTACGTTTGTTTTATACTGTATGATATACAATATAGACTGGATTAATTTAGAGCAGAAGTTAAAATAAATTCTTCTAAAATTAAACCCCCCTAACATGTACTTCTATTTAAGATTGTAATGTTAAAATATTAAATATTAAAATATTGTTAATGTACAAAATGCAATGCGCAGAAAAAATTTAAAAAAGAAAACCACATAGAACTCGTCAAAAGAAAAAAAAACTGTCCTATATACATATATATGTATGTATGCATGTATTCAAAAATAGAAACAAAAAATTATTCTTCTCAAAAACAAATTACGAATAGAAATGAATAAAAGGCTGATATAAATAATTAGATTCAAATATTAATTATATTTAATTATTTTTAATAATTTATAATAACAAGACGACAGACAACTGCAACTGTTTTTTTTAATTTTTAATTTTTAATTTTTTTTCTCAATCTGCTGCAAATACATGCATACAGTATTAATTAATATCTGCACAGTGCAGACAGTGACATACAAAATAAAAAAGCAACATTGAAAATATATTTTTGCATGTAAAAAAAATTAAAATTACTATGCCTATGAGCACTAACTTCTTTATTGATTTCCTGTTACTCTTAACGATTCAAAAGATGTATTATTTGGATTTTGTTTTAAATTACGAAAACGTCTTTAACAGCCTTTTCAAAATAATGCCGAAGCTCAAACTAGCTTATTATTGACGAATATTAATAAAAAAATATCATTTTATTAACACTATGAACCGATATGAAATTTTTGTTGCATAAAAGAAATCACAATTTTTTTTTGCTTGGAATATAGCTGCACTCATGGATAAAAGACGATTAGTTTAGAACAGCATAGTAGAAACCGCGTTTATCCCTTATACGGCCTTACGATGATGTTAGCTGTTGAAAGATTCGAGTAAACTTTATGATTTAAAGACAAGAGTTGAGACGCATAAGAAGCAATTGCTGAATATCTTTCTTTAAATGTTGGAAATGTTTTTGGTTCCAAAAAATCAATCAAAAAATCTTATGATTCACTAAAACATATTATTGTTTCAGAATTTTATCATAACGTCTATTGGTTTTAATTTGAATAATAAATTTCAAATACTTGAGGCTAACAAGAATTTTAAAATTTTAAATTTCAATTGGAATCAGAACAAGTTTTCTTAGAAATAACGGCGGGAGATAATGTTTTAATATTCTTATCTAATTGGTAATATAACAAACCTTTAGTCAGTATTACATCCTAGCTTTTCACACCACCCATTTTGTATGTCTTAATTTTATCTATGAGTGGCGGGGCCTACAATTGTAAGTTGATTTCAAAGACAAAATTTCTCTTGGAAACTTTTCATGGGAATTTTATTTATTCTCATAGTTTTGGCCAGAAGACTGCTGATTGGAAGTCATCTAAGAAATATTTGTTCAAATTTCGTTTAGCTCGATTTGTTTGGCTATGAATTTGAACCACGGCCTAACGTCTAGACTGTGGCAACTTAATGTTTGTAAATGTTTGTAAATTTTTATTTTGAGTTTAGCATATTGATTTATTTAAATTTAATTATATGTGTTTAGAGGATTTCTTATGGCCGGTTGTAATGTATTAGCCTTTTTGAGAGAATTTATCAAAATTTAATTAAAAACCAAAAAAAAAAAAATTTTTTTTTTGTTTGTCATACTGATTTTTGTTTTCATTGCTGTTGCAATAATTATCTTTATAGACATCGACAGGTGGATTTGCAACAATAACTTGACAAAAATAAAATTCATATTCCCGACAAATACAATGAAAAATCGTTGCAATGCCGCAATAAGTGAATCGTAAATCTAGCAACAAGATTAAAAGCATCAAACAAATTTATCACACTGTTTTTCTTCGTTGTATTGCATGCTAATGTTTGAAATGAGAAATGGTGTTGTCCTGTGTTACGATGCATCATCGTTATTTAATGCCACAGTGTAGGACTGATCGGTATCAAACGTCAGGAATTTCAACCATATTATTATATGAAGCGTAAAAATTGGCAAAGTATCGTAAAATACTTGTACAACAAAGTTTACAAGACGTATAAAATCTGAACTGATTATAATTACTTATGCAAACATAGTATATGTTATTCGTTGTTAGGCAGGCCGTGTGAGAAGATTTCATTAAAAACAATACTATATTTACTGTGGTTAATGAAATTGAAAAGCAAAATATTATTGCCAAGACTAGTGAAATTTAATTGTAGACCATCTTTAAATTTTTATTGTTATTTAAGAAATATTTTCAACAGTAAAATTATTTTGATTAAATTTTAAAATAAAAATTAAAATATTATATTTTAACCGAAAATGGGACATCGGATTATGTTTTGTTGTTACGTTGTGATATGAATGTGGCCTATGAATTCAGAGTGAATTACATTAAAATAATTAATGTAAAATTAGACATAAATTAATTGAAAATCTAATCTAATAATAATGGTTGATCATAGTGAGAATAGCAACAATTGTAGTTCGGAATAATTCAGTTTTAAATATTAAAAAAATAAATATAAAAGGAATCAAACTATAAATATATGTTTTCAAAGAGATAATTTGTGTGAGATAAATTAATTAAAACCAGATTGTAAATTGCTTAAAGAACCATAATAATTGTGTCTCTTAAGTCCATGATGGAGCTTTACTACTCCATAATAATAAAAATAATAATAGCATTAACAAATTTTATAGATATTTTCAATAAAATATTTTTCACATCATTTCATTAAAATTAATTTGTTTTGGTCTCGAATCGACTAAATGAAATAAATAATTTATATTCCATCATGTTCATATAATTTATTAATTTCCATTCTTAATGAAAATGAATATCAATTGGTCGAACAACTCTCGTTGTCGGCTTTAGGGAACGAGATTTTCGTTTAGAAATGTAACAGAAATTGTTCGCTTTTTGGCATTAATTCAAAAACATAGGGTAAAAATATCGTTAAAAAAATAAAATAAAATAAATAAGGTGAAAATAAAAATGATTAAAAAAACTATGTGCTGTGGTCTGGGTGGATACGTGAATTGAGTATGTTCTTGCGCGGCCATCCGCTTTATCAAAAGATGGAGTGCCATTTCGTTTTCTGTAAAAATAAAAATATTTATAATTATCTGTATCTCTTCGTTTGTTTGTTTTGTCTTTATAAAATGCACTCATAAGTGATACGTACTGCATGTAGTTGTCTGGTATTTTATTTATTTATTCGAATTTTAATTTGTATTTTAAACTATTTATGTAAATTTGTTTAGTTCGATTTGTGTGACTAATGCAGACGGTCATCAAAAAATTGTTGGTCTCCTCTTCATTTCAAATTTAATGTTTTTATTTGCTTTTTTTTTCATTAAAAAAGTAAAATTTTGTTTTTTTTTTAATATTTTTACTGAAACAATAATTATATTTTTAGTAAATTAGTTCTTTAAGCATTGAAAAAAATGATTTTCATTTCTTAATGTTCTTTAGTTTTTTGACGAGGATTAAAGTTTACTTTCTTCTGAAGAGGAAAAACTATTTTCTTCTAAAGTGATTTTGCATTGCGAAATGGACAATTAAAGAGAAAGTCATTTCATCATACCAAATAATAGCGGATGTTAGAAATACAGTTCAATTAGAATAATTATCAAGACTTCATAGCACTGATTCCTCTTTTATTTATTTACAACCCATTTCAACAACACATGTTATTAAACCTCAGCAAGCTTAGTAAATTAAATGTATTTTTAACATTTTAATATTATAATTGTATTTAAATTGGACCATAAAATTATAACTTCTTGATAGCTAAAGTTAATACGTAAGCAATTTCATTCTCCTAACCTCTTCTGTTTAATCTAAAGGTATTCTTACAAAAATATTACAATGGTTGTTAAAAATATTACAATGCTATTTAAGTACCCTTGCCTAAATGTATTTGTTTCACTAAAAACAAGAGGACTACAAAGATATTTGTGAGTTCGTTTGATGGTTATTATCAATCACTCTAAGAGTATTTGATTGTATCTTTGTACAATTTCTATATTTGAATAACTTGAGATCATACAAGCTTTAGCTTTAGTCATTACAACCCTACAGTCAGGATTACGACCTAGCTTTAAAGACTAATGTTGTATGTGTTATTTTCAAACATAAGTGGCAGGACCTACAGTTTAAAACAATTTTATTTATTCTCAGAGTTTTTGTCAGAAATCTACTGAGCAGAAGGCGCCGAAGTAATAATTTTTCATATTTCGTTTTGTTGGAGATGTCTGACTTGGGGTTTGAACCGAGGCCTCATGTTTAATAAGCCAACACACTACCTATTAGACCATGGCGACTTCAGTTTTAGCATAGTTTCATAAATTTCTATTTTATTTCCTTAAGTAAGTTTTGACTGAACTCCAAACAAACAAACAAAAACATTTGGTCTTCATATAAAGATGTTCTTTCTTTGCCACAATATAATTTTAACATGTCAATATTTTTTTGAAGATGAATCCCAAGACATTTAATACTTTCGAGTTTTGGTAGAGAACAGCCATTAATAAATAAATGTACGATTCTCATCCTAATGTTCATGTGACATGTTTGCAATGATTTACTTTTCTTTGTTTTAATTTCAATATTATTTTGTGTTAACAACTGTTTACAACATTCGCCTATAGTACAGCATATGTAACTGCTACAATATCGTTATTAACTTTGGTTGTCAGAAGTAAAAACAGTTAAAAAGGGGAACAAGGACACTCACTTTCTTGTGTTACACCCGATTTTATATTGTATTTTAAATCTGAAATGACGTTTCCTATTTTCATATTAATGACGAAAACTAAACTGGTATTTCGTTTTGTTTTCCAAAAGAGATTATATTTTTAACAACCAACCAAAGAGTGGACCTTTGTATACTAAAAATTTCATATTTCAGTTAAAAAAAATTTTAGTTTCACCTAGTTTTTATTGCATAATTATATAGGATTGAATGATATTTAACTTATTATTAGTTTCCTGGTGGAAATGTCCATATTTCAATTCTATCCAAAAGTTATTGTTTTACAAAAGGATATAGACTTACCTTTCCTTGCATAATTAGCCTTATTGTTAGTGTAACCGATGGATCATCATGTTTAATTTGCGTACTTGTGTTATTGTCCTCCTTTTGACTGTGTTTTTGAGGTTGTTTTCAAATTCTTTTTGTTTTATTTTTTTTTAATATAAATTTTAATTAATAAATAACTTTGTTATTTAAAAATGTAATTATGCGTATATATATATTTATTTAATATAAATACAATTTTATTTAATGCTTATGTTGGTTGCTCCCTCTGGATATATTTTAGCTTTGATTTTAGATTTTAAACTTTGGTCCAATAAGAAACAAATAAAATGTATAACAATTATTAATTAATTGGTGGTGTCTTTTATCGTTTCATTTAAGCTCCTCTTGATTTTTATTGAAATTCAAAGAATTTTATAATTTCTTTAAAACGAAAATCAGGACTAATTTGAGTGTGAGTTAATTGTCCTGTTTGCTCCTGCTTCAAATCAATGTGAAAAAATACATCTATGCATAACAATATATTTTGTTTTCTTGAGAACAGTTAATAAATTTCTTGAAAACAAGAAAATATTTTGGTTCTGGCTGTCCGTTTTGTGGTTTCTGGGTTGAATTGTTATAGCCTTTTGAAATATGTTTTTAAAACAATATGGCGTTCTTAAAACTGGCAATATTTGGGCAAAAACAATTTCTTGTTTTTTTTTAATATTATTTCTACTTTTCTGTTTTAATAGAAATATTCTTTTGTTCAGTTATTTATTCTTAGCGCATTTGACAACAATTAGATGAGGCTGTACAAGTTGATGTAGCGGCTGAAAAATAAGAATAGCCTTGGTGAGTTTTCCTTATATAAAAGCTGATTTCTGTACTACAAATTATGTCGACGACATTAATGGATGCTGTAAAGATAAGAAAATAAGAAATATTATAATTAATTACAATTAATTATGCAGTTGTATACATACATATAGCAGATACAAGTATTAGTCTTTGCCGCAAGAAGGCAAAAAACAAATACACTTGATTAATTATTATATAGATTTGGTGGAAAATTTCCATTTGTGTGTAACATTGTCATGATTGTGCAGTAGCCTAAACCTAACAAATTCACGAATGTAATTTTTTTTATTTTGGGCAATTGATTAAAGTCGAAATACTGTCTCAGTAATGGCGACAGCCAAACTTCCGGCAGTCAATAACATTTATTTCTATGTTCTGTGGTTCTCTCATTGCAATGTTTTATTTTTATTTAATTTTATTTCTCTTTTTTGAAAATTTCTTTAGAATTTATCTCTGTTCGACTTTTTCACTTACAAAAGATTGTTTACGTAAAATTTACAAAACTTTGAATGCTCGCCAAGTTCTTAAGAATTAAATAGTATGCCTTTGTAAGTGTTAATATTCTTCTTTATGTATGAAATATATTTTTATTTGAATTTTACAAAAACATTTTTCTTATTGTCTCTTAAAATGCGTAATGAAAGTGTTCTACTGTGATTACATTTTTGATCAACTGCAGTGAACAACAATTGCCAAAATATTAAGGATGAACTTGAATACGATTACTAAACTATTTTTCTTTTTGATAATAAACTGTGTAAATTTATGTTTTCTTTATTATCGACTCTTTCATTAAGCGTTTCCTATATTTAAATTTAAATAAAACAAAGTTTATGAGATATCACCGAAATTTTTTATTCGTTTAAAAGGCCTTTTGATATCCTGCAAATGTCCAACGGCCAGCATGGTTGAAATGTTCTTTTCCATGACTATAGCGCATAAATCAGGTTAAATTTGACCGATGGAATGAGTTACGTCGGGTTTCGGGATATCTGCGGTTTATGGTTTATTCACATACACCTGTGAATTAAAACAGCACACTTCACACAATCTCATGATCCAAATGTTTAATACTTTTTACAGTATAACTGACCGTATGCGTCAATATGGGCTTCCTTTTCAGTATTTCAAAAGTCCAGATTTGTCGGTGTATAAACCATTAAACAAATGGTATAGGATTTTAAAAAGTAATACGGCGGTGATATATTACACTAAAGAAGGGGCCAGTCACTTCTGTTACAAAAAAAAAGTTGTTAGGAAATTGATTTCATAATAATGGATTGTTAAGTGAGCTGTGTAGCAAATTGCACAGAGGTATAATTTTAACGAATGCAATTTTGATATTATTTTCGCTCCAACTAAGGCATGATTAAATACAATTATTTAATAACAATGCTCATCTTTCATCAGATTTTACTGAGGCAATCATTAAAAATGCGATGCAAATGGTGATCGTGAGTTTTAATTCTTCTACGTGCTGTATTTTTAAGGATACTTATGTAAAAGAGAGGACAAAGGCCGATAAGTTGAGTTTAACGACGAACCTTAAAAATTTCGCGCTTTAGCAAAATTCTCTTCGATATTCACATCCTTTTCTCATATCAACATTTCAGAATTCAGACGTAAGCGTGATATTTATGAAGTTATCTATTTACTTCCCTATTTGTACACAGAAAGGATGTTCAGGTATTAAATGTTCCCTAAGGTAAAGAAAACTAAAGAACATTCCTTCATCTGTTCCCTAATGCCAAGTTTTTAAAAGAATAATAATGCAAAATTATGACTGCAAGTAAGTGCTCACAAACTTTGAATATTGTTTTGTTTATTTATTGCGAATGCAAATTGGTTTACATATTGTATATTAATTTAATTGTTACAGACAACTGCAGCATCTCCGAAGGCATTTATCTATTTTTAAATAGATTCATCGTCACATATTTATACTCGAACGTAAATCAGAACCTTTTAATGCTTTTGCCATTAAAGGCACATCTCCTGTAGAATAATATGTATGAGAAAACGGGGCACGACGACAACATAGTGACCAAATGTTTTAATGCTTCTACGTTTCGCTTAAATTTAATTTGCCCAGATTTGTGCCCGTTCATTTTACGTTTGCAGCTATTGATGAGGATAAATTTAGAATAAGAATTTAAGAAATAGTCCTCTTATTGTGTACATATAAATAATTTCTTTTTTTGTACGATATTTATGTAAATTGGAAGAGTATAGAAAATGTATTAAGGCTACACTAGCAATCCTACCCTTTAAAAATTTATAATAATTTGTTGTTGAAAAGGAATCATAGTAATATGTTATAGTAAATTAGCGGAATATTAATGTAATTCATGTAGAAGATGTTAAATCAATTTCTATAATTTTATTATGGAAAATTAAAAAAATTAACGAAACGATTTTAGTAATAATATTTTCTGTGCGTAAATAAACTAACGAAAGTTTTTATGTTTCAAATTTTGTAATTTCTATTCTGTGTTTTATAGCACTTCCCGGAATTCTTTTGTGATTCTAATATTGTTTTCTGGATGTCAAAGGTAATTCTGTAGAGCGGGTATTCTACCGTATACCAATCCATACCGGAATATAGGCCCAATGACAAATCATGGACTGATGAAGAATTTAACTCAGACTCATGTAGTTTAGGTCCAAATTGAATAGGAAGCGTACCTTTCATCTAATTTAGGTGGATCGTAGGTACAATTCTGTCACTGCATCTTTTCCCACAGGCCATTGCGTAATTGGTAGGCAAGCGGAGAGACTTTACACGCTAACAAATAACTCTTGTAGAGGTTGCAGATCGGTTGGGAAGTTAGAAAGTATTGTGCAATTTATTTGTCATTAGTCATCTATAGTTCGACGCTGACTTCTCTCATTTGGCCCACATTTTTTCGGTATTCTAACGGAGCTATCATTACTTGATAACTTCACTGATAACTATGACAAATATATTAAATATTTAGTCACTTTTCACCTTAATTTTTAGAGAACCATTTTTTAAATACCGAGGCCAAATTAATCAGTTAGATGTGGAGTTTTGCTTTATAAATAGCACTCCTTCCTAATCTATTCTATCATAGCGTAATTTGTCCTTCTGCTTGCTCTAACATATTTTTATGCTTTTAAGACTTTGTGATCCATTGGATTTATAAGGGATTTATAAACAAAATAATGGGGTATTGCATTCGTATTGGATGTTTGAGTAATATTTTTGATTGTTAACTTTATATAATAATGAAATACAAGATATCATTAAAAGGCTTTCATTTCTGTCCTGTACATCCTTCCCGAAGACACATGCCGATTTATCAACTGAGAAAATTAAGATGCTTATTCAAATAAACTTTAGGTCAACTAAATAATAATCGGATAAGCCCAAATTTTGCTTTATTACCATTTAATAAAATAAGTTTTTAGTCACACCAATGTTTTCAGAAATTTGAAAAATTTTTATGATTATTGTCAATCAGTAAATTATTGATTAACAAAAAAAATTTCTTTTTTCTAAAATGGACACCATTTGAAATCAAAATATGTGTTGTTGCTTACAATTCTATTTTTTTAGATAATATCATGACTCTTTGTTGTTGTTCCAAATGTCTATACATCTGACAGTAGTTGCTAAAATGGGAAAAGAAATATCAAATGTCTACTGATATATATTAATGCTAACTCTGCCTTCTTTTATAGAATAAAACAGATGAAATGACATTTAATTAGAAACACATTTAGTATGTTGTCTTCTTTTCCTTTAATAAGACAGTTTTTCCCTACACGTTTAGCCCATCACAATAAGAATGAAAACTAAAACCATGATGGAATGCACTATCGACCAGAAAAAATCTGTAGGCAAAATGAAAAGGATATTGATTTAAAGTAATACCCTCGTATTGAAAAATGAAATAAAAAAAATGTAAAGTAAAGTAAAAAAAAGGAAACGAAAATAATTGGCAGATAGTAGCACAAAGCTTTCAATCTACAACTAAATAACGCTACATTTTAGACTGTCATATACCAACTTTTAAAAATATAAATGAAAAGAATTGTTACAAAAAAGTTCTATCAATGGCATATACAGCATGATAGTTAGGAAAGGGAAACACTTGTGAATAAGTTTGTATGGATATATGGCTAAAAAAAAATATACAATAAATACCGATTACATCAATACATATTCTCAGTTACATTGTTGTCAGTTTACAAAATATATAAATGCAAACAGATAGTGAAATATTGAAATATGTACAGACAAAGGCTTCAATATATATTTTACGACAATTTTTTGTTGATAATATTTAAAAATAAATACGTATTTCATATTCATTAATGCACGGTTATTCACTTCGGAGAGAATATATTAAATTAAATTGGAATTTCATATACATCGACAAATAGTATGTGCAGAACAAAATAATAAATATTGGCCCTTCCAACAGAAATTTCCGAACTTTGACAATTGATAACGGTTGAAGCTACATCTGTCAAATTAGTTGTCATATATTGATATCACCATTGACGGTGATGCGCAAATAAAAAAAGTTATTTAATCGGCATAGGTATTCTCTCTCAGGCAACGCATCTCACGGATCACTCATTTTATCAATATAGATGACGATGTGTACTTGCTGAATGGGCTCTTGAAGCTTTTGTTTGGATGTAAAATGGCACTCCTGGATCTAGTATATATTCTATAATTAGCTTCTTAATTTATCGACCTTTGCAGTTTGGTTTCGTTAATAGTAAATTTTGACATATTAAAACCATATTTTGCTCTGTTAACGCCAAAATTGGCGCTGCAAAAATGTGTCTTTGGTTTTTAAATCCGAATTTAACTTCACACACATGAAGAAATTTGAGCACACACATCTTTTTATAAAAACTAACTTTAATGGTCAATTCATGGTTAAACAATCATTATTAAATTTAAGGAAAATGAGTCTAGCAAAATTCAAATGCATAAAGAAGTATTAAGTCTTTAATATATTCTCAAAAACATTTTTAATGCTTGAATGTGTTTTAAGTTATGGATGCAGAAACGAGACTAATTTTTCCTTAATAAAGGAGAATTAAAACCAATTATTTTGTTAAAAATTTCATTTATTTTTAATCTTTATCACAATTAAAATAAAAAACGGAACAAAAAGTTACAAAAAAAGGTATACATACATACATAATAATATTAGTGAAGGCGCAAATACCAACCCTTTTAGGAACATAATTTAGAATCCAAAACATATTTATAACTTACATACAGCGTTGCCAGTAATTTTTTAAAAAGATCTAATATTTCATCGAAGAACCTTAAACAGATTTTGTTGTGAACATACGCTACCGCTGCAAAACATCTTTCGCAATCTACACATATGGGTAAAATGGTTTCAAAATTTCTCGATTAGCATCCCTAGTTCTAATCTAAATAGTTCAATAGTAAATTTATATGATGTTATAATAAAAAAGGAAAACAGCGTTGAATTATTTTGTATGACCACTATAGGATGTATAAGTTAATCTTCTAAGAGCCATTAATACAAGGAGGATTTTAACAAGCAGATAAATTGTTTTTCATTATTATAAGAGAACCAAAAGGTAGAAGTGAGCGTTGAGCTAAAGAGAAGATCATTCTACCTGAAACTTTTAAAGTAAAGTTCATGTTTGAATTTGCCATATTATATATTATTTTCAATATGGCAATCTCAAGTATAAACAAAATGAGCAAACATAATAAAAAGACGACGAGCTTCGTTGCCACTGCCTTTTAGAATCTTTTTTAATTTGGCAAAAGTTATCAATAAGTTATCAGTGCTCCGACTTTGCCATATTTTTGAAAAAGTTCACTTTATATTATCATTAGGTTGTAATAATGAAATGAAGTTAAAGGTGAATTCAAAGTCCACTTTAGCTAAGGTTATCTTTAACTAAACCCAACCTTAACGGCAAGTTGTAATAATGGCCCTAAAATTTTTATTTTATAACTTAAAATATATGAGACTTATATGTAGAAACCTTGCGACATATTTTGCGATATCTATTCAGAGAAAGTTCAGATCTTTTTTAAATTTAATATTTATTTATTTAATATTTATACGAATATTTAATTTTATTTCACTTTTGTTTTTAAATAAATATAAGAAAACTATTTGCATTTCTTTGTTTAAATTTCTCAAAAATAGAAAAAAATCATTAAAGAGCTAGAAAGAAAACAAAAAAAAAATCTACTTTCTTACTATCATCTACTGCACTAAATATTATTTTGCAACAAAAAGTGTATTCCTTTTATATGCTGTTTGTGAAATTTGCACAGTTTTTTTTTGCCGAATAGTATTTAATAATTGCTACGAATTGAGTAAAATTTACGGTAAAGTTGAAAAAAAATAACAGGAAAAAAGAAAATAATAAAAAATTCTTAATTAATTTACTAATTATGAGTCTGATAGTTATCATTGTGGGAATTCAATGATAATCAGATCAGAGATAACTCTGATTTAAAAGTAGCTACAGTTTATTATGTACCATTTCTCTGAGCCTAATTACCATAACTACAATAACAACTGCATGAATTTTAAAATTTTTTTGTTCATTTTTTATAGAAACAATTTATTTTATTTCATTGAGCCGTATTTGTTATTGTTGTTGCCGCTAGTCCATTTGCTTAAATATCGCGTGAAATCGCTAAAAATAAGAGTTTGTTTTCAGGTTTACATAGGTTTTTCTTCTGGAGACCTATTCCCATTATAAAGTACAACAACTCCAATTACATTACTGACGTTATTATGGTAGTCTTAGCAATATGTATGTATTTAATCACTTTAATAGTTTTTGTTTATTTTTTTTCATTGTTTCCAATCATTTGTAATGTTGATGTTTGAGTGTTGAATACAAAAGTAACCCGTTGCTCTAGAAAATGCTCCTTTTTTTACTGCTGTTTACTTATTAATTACTAAATGTAATCAGACGCTTAAAAGTGCGAATTTTTTTATTTCCACTTAGAATCTTAAAATCTTTTTTTAAATTATAAAATAATAAAATATATTACTTTTTATCATATCTGCAAAAGGAAAGTATATTCTTTAATGAAAATACTCATCATAATATATTAGATGATCTAAATTCTCAGGGTATATTGTTGATGCATTATCTTAACAAACGTATTGTATAAACGTATTGTATAAGCACGTAATAATATGGTTATACGGTTTGAACATTTGGTATCCATTGTCCAATTTATTTGTTTATGAATTTATAATTTAAAAATTCCCTTTTCCTTTTTTCAGTCAACATATAGCAACATTTTACATTTTTTTTCTGTAACAAAAAAAATGTAGAAATAACTTGAATTTTTTATTGTTACTTTCATTTTAAAACAAATGCTTTCTGTTTATTTGGTATTTTTTATATGAAATTATTTTATGATGACATTTGCATGAAAAAGCGAGTACAGAAATGCAATGGATTGGAATGGAAGAATTTACCTTTCTTTAGATGTATAGTGGTGGTCGTATAATTAGCACACCTAAAAGGGTAAATTTTTTTATCACATGCTATTTAAAACATGCTATTTACTGACAATAATGGATAAAATCCCTTCAGAATTTCGTTAGAAATGTGGAAACTCCTTATGGAGGAACACTATACATATTAATTTTAACAAAAAAAATCATCTGTCGCAGACTTAAGACATACACTATTAGACAAATCTGTAATATCAAAAATAATGTTGCTAATCTCTAAAATATAAACAAATAATCTAATAATTAATAATAAATAATAATAATAAATTAATAATAATAAATTAATAAGCTAATAGGAGCGATTAATGTAAATTCTAACTCTAATTGAAAGAAGAATGTGTTGTGTACACCGAAGCTAGATTTAAATCCACGTTATACTTTGAAGATAATTAAGCATACAGAAGTTGCATAAGGGAAGAGTCAGTTTCCATATAGCATAGAGTGGGACCGATTATAAAAAATGATTCCTTGATGGATGAAAAACATAAAAGATCGCTCATGAAAACTTATATGTAAAATGGATTTTTATGCAACATAATGGAAAGATTTTAAGACACAAGTTTAAAAAAAATTCAAAACCTGTGGAGAGTGTTTCCAGTAGCATAGAATGGCATACAAATATTCCTGCAAGTTTATAATATGTTATTAAAGAGATGGAGTGCCTCAACATGATATTAAAAAGAATTAAGCCCAAATGATGGCTTTGTGGCAATTACGTAACCAAGGAATTTTTTGCTTTCATTATTTAAAGTATCATTTATTTTTAAATTATTTTATTGAATATTCATTGTCTAATTGCACTTAAATATTTTTTTTTCATGTTTGTTTGCTACTGGAAAAAAGGGGTAGAAACATGGGTGTGCTAATTATCAGACCACCGCTGTACGTAGGAATTTATATCAATGAAAAGACAGGCAGTGATGAGAAATACAACAAAAATTTTTGGAGTGAAGAAGAAAAAAATTCTATTTTAACTAACTTTACTTAGAACTATTGATATGCATATAAACATATGCACATCTGGAACTTATTTTTTAATCCAGACTTTTGTAAATAAATTTATTTTTATTGTCTTATTTGAGACAAAAAAAAAATTACATCAACAAAACTATGGTATTTTGAAATTTTTTCTAAAATTGTTAATGGAAGGATATAGCGTTCTTGGCAGAGAAGCGAAGTAGAAATAAAATGAAATATAAAAGTATAATAACTTTTTTTAAAATGTGTGTACATATGTATGCAGTTAGTTTATAAATAATACCTACGGTCACTGGGATCAAGAATTATGCCATTATGGCGATTTAATGAATTTGTGTTAATATACCAAACTTAATAATTCTCATATGCCATACAATATTTAGAATAATACATATGAGTGTTTAATCGCAATATACAACTTTTTTTTTTCAATATAGGACGAACACATACACATATTTTTATCAACAATATTGCAGGCATTTTGATTGTTCATTTTGAAATTCATTCATGTACGTTACATGACACAACAAAAGGTACGGAAGGATATGATTCAGTTAAATACAAACATACATTCATATTTAGGTATGCAGTAGTGCACGACATCGGCAACAATGTATGAGAATATAGCCTATCACCCACACTCTTATTTACTGGCACACTCACTCAATCGCAAAGTAATGCAAACAAATAATAGAGAACTGAGCACAACACAATACAATATAATACAGTTTTATACAATACAAGTAGTTTTGATATTTTAAAACACCCTACACATCCCACATCCCGTTATACCATAAGGATTATTGTAAAAGTCTTTCCCAAGGACATATGCAAATGATTAAATATTTAAAAATATATGTTTAAAATAAAACCTCCATATATACATACACAAATATACTATAATTGGCCCGTACCCAACATTTAGTCTGGTTTTCGGTCCTCACCCGCTATAAATTCAAATATAACTTGTTAAAACTGAATGCTAGTTATTCCATTCTGCTTGAAAACTTAGCAGGACCCATATTTCATAATGCAATATTTGTTTATATATTTTGTTTGTTGTTGTATTTTTCATTTTCCGATTTATTGTTTTTATCGTTAAAGCATATCAAGGTAAAATGAATCATACAAAATCGTATATTATCTCTAAACTTTTTCGTTCATTTCTAGATAGCATCGATAAAGTTAAAGCTACCAAGAATGAATCAAAACAATTCTTAATTCATGGTGCATTTGAAATATTTTCTATTTTAACGGTACCGTCTGACTTGTCACAATGACACTTTGTTAACAAAGTTTTATTATTTTATCCATTAGATTCAAGTAACTATTATCAAACTATTTAAAGTACATAACGGTGTGTAAAGACTAACATTTTGAGAGTAAATTTGTGGTTGCATTTGTATTTCTATTTCTTACTACCTCTGAAAAGAAATGCCCATGCACATGAAAGTGTATGAATAAAAGTTACATTGTTATCTTCTATAAAATAGGATAGCAATAATATTGTAACGCTTTTAAATTTTACAAAACGTTTATTTGAATTTGAATTCGATGATTGCAATTAAAAGAAAAGAAAATGTTATCTTTTGATAGTTATTTGTTTGTTTCTTTATTTAAATAAATCTTCTATTCAAATTAATCCTTTACATATTTAAATAAAAACATACGTCAACTGATAACATTACTTCGCAATATTTTATGCTCTTTTTCAGCTAAGATCAAACTTTCGGAGTTCAATTATTACAAGTCTAGATACTAAACTAAACACCGACACATGCATCATCATTGACTGACTGGCCACTTTGCCCTTCGCTCCATTTATACTCCTTTATTTATGTTTGAATTTTTTATTTTTGCTTTGTTCTCTTCTCGAATATGCTCTCGAATAATCATAAATTATGCAGTTGTTCGTGTAATTCTGTGTACCGTACGATGTGTATATTTTTATTGTTGTTTGTTTGTCATGTATATTTATTCTCATTTAATTTGCATTGATCTTTGCAATAATATAAATGCTTGACTACTGAATTTAATGAAACTTAACATTTCGGGCTTCTCTGCAGAGTAACAGACTGGAGAACCATGGTGCCTTGATGGCAGTGAGAGATAATATTTATTTAATTATTAATATTTAATTAATTAATTAATATTAATATTAATATTTATTTTATTAATATATTTCTATTTAAATAAAATAAATTTCTAAGGATTTTCAAAACATAAGGGCCAAAAAGAAGGAAGACTTTCTGGTGACCACATACTGCAAAAGTGTAGGTATCCCCAAGGGGAACTCAGAGTAAATTTAAAATTCAAGAAAAGACTGACTGTGTTTTCATCTAATGTAACAGAAGATGGGAGTCGTAAATATCATGCCGATTCTTGCAGCGATATATATGTGCAAATTTTACGTCACCCATAAATTAATTAATGATCAGTGTTCTTGGTGTTATTTCATTATAAAAACAACACTAACAACTGAAGTTATTTGTTTGTTCTTTATTTAAATAAATCTTCTATTCAAATTAATCCTTTACATATTTAAATAAAAACATACGTCAACTGATAACATTACTTCGCAATATTTTATGCTCTTTTTCAGCTAAGATTCAAACTTTCGGAGTTCAATTATTACAAGTCTAGATTACTAGATTACTAAACCCGACACATGCATCATCATTGGACTGACTGGCCACTTTGCCCTTCGCTCCATTTATACCTCCTTTTTTATGTTTGATTTTTTTATTTTTGCTTTGTTCTCTTCTCGAATATGCTCTCGAATAATCATAAATTATGCAGTTGTTCGTGTAATTCTGTGTACCGTACGATGTGTATATTTTTATTGTTGTTTGTTTGTCATGTATATTTATTCTCATTTAATTTGCATTGATCTTTGCAATAATATAAATGCTTGACTACTGAATTTAATGAAACTTAACATTCGGGCTTCTCTGCAGAGTAACAGACTGGAGAACCATGGTGCCTTGATGGCAGTGAGAGATAATATTTATTTAATTATTAATATTTAATTAATTAATTAATATTAATATTAATATTTATTTTATTAATATATTTCTATTTTAAATAAAATAAATTTCTAAGGATTTTCAAAACATAAGGGCCAAAAAGAAGGAAGACTTTCTGGTGACCACATACTGCAAAAGTGTAGGTATCCCCAAGGGGAACTCAGAGTAAATTTAAAATTCAAGAAAAGACTGACTGTGTTTTCATCTAATGTAACAGAAGATGGGAGTCGTAAATATCATGCCGATTCTTGCAGCGATATATATGTGCAAATTTTACGTCACCCATAAATTAATTAATGATCAGTGTTCTTGGTGTTATTTCATTATAAAAACAACACTAACAACTGATAAATCCAACAATCCTTCTCAATAATAATTAGTTCTTATACTTTATGGGTGGAACTCTTTAAAATAAGGATTTCATTTCATTAAATCACAAATAGGCTCGTCAGCATAAATAAACCTAATACAACAACAAAAATTATAAACCGAAAATTCATTAATATTAAATTTTTTATTATTAATACATACATACAGTGCTGTCCAAAAAAAAAAATAGATTCACCACGATCTAACGTCTTTGAGACTAAATCTATACCGAAGAAAACTGACGCTTCAAATTTTTGAAGTGTAATGGAATTATATTCATAAGAGATCAGTAAACAAAGTACTGTTACTTTTTTACATAGAGAGATTTAGATACAGTAAACTATTTGGAGAGTAGGTGAATCTAACTTTTTGAACAGCACTGTATGTATGTTTATTTAATCGAACATAAACACATAATAAATATAGAAATTTTCAATTATACACAGGTATTTATAAAACACCGTGTATATGTATGTATTCAAACGTATAACATTTAATATGAGGATGTTAAAGGTGGCGAATGTGTATTATGGACATTCTTACATATTAATTAATAATTAATTAAAATTATTCAATATTTATGCCCACAGCACGTCCATAATATACCGGGTTATTTATAATTTTATTTTATTCGAATTTATTCTTAACAAAAAAAACTTACAATCGTTTTATATCCTTCTAGAGTTATTAATCGGGTTCCTCTGGTGATTAAAAAGAAAAAAATTAATTCAGCTTGTATTTACATAAATTTGTAAAAAGAGCAACATAAACACCATAAGGGAATTGAATACAAAACATTTTAATTAAAATATTCCTTTTAGTTTCAGCGAAATCCCTGTTTGAACGCGAATCGTCTTGTGAGCGATTTCTGTTTTTGCAAAATGCAAATGCTTTGGTAGCTTTTCTTATTTAGCTTCAAAGTAAACAATTTCTCAAAGACGACCTTAGTACCAATTATTGTGGTAATTTAGAACTATAAGCTTCGCCTTTAGTCAAAATGATAAAATGTTTTGCCATATGCTTTTTCACTTTGAATGGATTCGCATGTCGTATTCGATATTGGTGAAATGCCCTTATTTTGCTTATTCAATTTATACTTTGTCTTAATAAGGATTTCTGTTTGTATTTTAAAATATTTTGGTGAAATCTTATAATAAATTAAAATTAATTAAAAAAGTAATTGTTATCATTGTTGAAGTCGGCGTAGTCTAGTAGGTAGTGTGTTAGCTTAAATGGTGTGAGAAGCTAGGCCGTAATCCTGACTGAAGGGTTGTAATGGTTTGTAATTTTATGTGTATGTATGTATGTATGTATGTATGTATGTATGTATGTATGTATGTATGTATGTATGTATGCACTATAATGATATAATGTTTATAATTCCAAACGAACAAGAAACAAAGTATATTGAAGTTTGGCCATACTAAATAACCCACGAGTAAAATAGAATCTGTAAGTCTATTCGGTTTTGACTTGAATATTTTGTGTGGAAGATTTTCAGATTTCTACAACTTACATCTAGGTTCTCCTACAAATTAGTGACTTTATTGGTATATATTTCATCCAGCAATGCAAATTTTGTCAATCATTGGAAATAAAAAATAAGGATTGGATGCGATTTGAAGTGAGCAGCTAACCTATCGTTCTACAGAGCGCAATAAGACTGCAGTCGTGATTGATTTTTGTGTAATGTAAGGTGTTACTTTGAAAGAGATTCAGGCTAAGATTAAGGCTTACTATTGTCACTGTGATGAGATAGTCGTTCACAGAAGGATTAATTAACTTTAATATAAAAAATAACTTATCACGTAAATTATCTCCACTCCATATCAGAATTCGTAGCTGTGACTATTGACTATTCAAAGAAAAGAGCAAAATACGACGAATGTGTCAACATATACATACACATACATAATTGGTCATTATAACCCTTCAATTAGGATTACTATCCAGTTTGCCTCTTACAATTTATGTTGTTTGTGTTAATTTTAAACATGAGTTGCGAAACCTACAGTTAAAGCGAACACACTACCTACTAGACTATAGCGACGACAATAATAGGATTACTCCAAATATTGCAAAACAGACAACGTTATAAAACTGACCGTTATTTTAAACAGGGGATATTAAACGGTGTTTCAATCAACAATGAAATATTGTACAATCGGACGACCACACACATAACTTGGTGAGTAACATGTGGAAGATTTTTAAGATCTGTACTTGGATGATTTGTAACTCAACAAACATGAAAAGTGAAGGAAAATAGTGTAAGCGAACCTCAAAATAAACTGACAAGTGAACAAATTCCGACAAAACATGGCGAAATTGAAATGAATTCTAATCCTAATCTATTTCTAATTTGGCATAAATGTGAATTTTTGGTTAAAAATTGTTGAATTTGACTGAATTTTGTGGTTAAAAATTGTTTATAATCTAAAAAAGTTATTGTTTACGAATAGACCATAAATGCATAAATTTTATTAATGAGGGTATGCTTGTATAAAAAAAAAAATTAATAAAGCCAGACTCCTTATTTACAGGAAAAAAAGTTTAAAGCTTTTTATAGCTGCTGCTTCANNNATTTGGCATTTTTTATAATTCTAATTGAGTATTCAATTATGACATACATACGTTAGTAATAAATTTAGAAGTTAATATTTATAATTTCTATTTTATTTAAATGTTTTTCTTTTAAATTATATGACTTTAATTATAATTTCTAGAATATTTATTACTGTAGTAATGACCATTCTTCAGGTTAATAACAAACATAAAAGAAAATCCATCCAAATCCTGCTTTAACAGCTTATTTGAAGTGAAAGTTTAAATGTTTTGTAAAACAAGGAAGAAAGATAATATAAAAAGAATTTAAAAGTATTAACTTTGCATTAAACGAATATTTAAATTTTATTTAATAATCCTGGTTGCTTTCAGAAGGAGTACGAACGAAGTAGTTCGGTTACAATTTAACATTTTTGTTTAGATTTAAACTAAGATTTATTATGCCGTATAACATGAAGTGATTAATAATATTCTTTTTTATTATTGGGGTACAACCATTATATAATCATCAGAGGAAGACTTTATGGTTTTCTGAACGAAAACCTGGAACTTAAATAAATTTCATTATGACAGTTCCGCAGAGGTTGAAACAAATGATAATCTGAGGGTGCAAGGGCCGAGCTATATGGTGAATTCATCACAAGCACCTAATTAAACTGCCTCAGTTTCCGTTGGATAAACAAATATGCATGTCTGTGGTCTGGCGTTGTAATACTCCATCACAATATCTTTTCGATTGATTGATTATGCACATTATTATCGTTCATAATCAATTTTTCACCCCGTAATCTTTCACTTCAACGGTTCAGTCCATGAATATTTGGTCATAAGCATCAAGATTCTCTATGTATTCAGCTTTCTTTAAATGGTTGATAACTGGTGACGAATGCCTTGTTCTTTAGCAAGGCTTACACATTTTATGTTCCATAAATTTATCGAATTTTTAGTAATTGATCTAACGGTTGATTAGCATCCAAATTATTCGAATGAAAACGAGCAAACCATTCCGCTAATATTTGTATACAAAAACAAATATGATGCCAGTTCACTCATTTCTAAAAGCGTAGAACTTTTCACTGAGTAATGAGATTTTAATAAAGTTTTCTAACAAAGTGAAGCATAAAATGATTCTTAAAAAAGAAAAACAATATTTTTCACATTTATTTAAAGTTTTCTTCCGACATTAATATTCATTTAACTGGTTTCAATAACAATTAAGTTATTCCCATGCGTTTGAAGACAAATCTGATGCTTGGTTAATAACGTTTTTTCAAATTTGTGTTTTTTTTTTGTTGCGAAACGGTTTTTTTAGGATGCTGCAACCGTTAGTAGAATAATGAGTATTTTTAAAGAGTATATTTTTCTTTTAATATTTAAAAATATTGCTACTGACCTGTCTCAATATAACAGCAAATATTTATGGGTTTTTATTTTAATTCGTCAATTATAAAACGTGTAATTTTTAATTGTTGTTTTAAGGTATATTGTCAAAATGCTGATTTGAAATTTTCGAATACATTACGTAACAATTTAAAAACAATTCCGATTCTCTTTTTAAAGGAAACGGCTTATTCTGGTTTTATAACCTCGTCAAATGGGAAGAGTGATAAAAATTAATTTTTTTTGGGCTATTAAGAATGAAAAAACTTTGAACCAAAACATTTGAAGAACGTAAATCAGTCAATTAAAAAAATTAAATTAATTAAAAATTAATAAATAATCAGCTTGAAGCAATAAACCAAATTAAATTAAATGATTTATTTTGACGACATTTAACAGAAAGAACGAAAAATATCTCAAACAAAACGATATTTTTCTCTATGGCGTTAAAATTCGTGCGGATGAGTGATTAACTTCTAATAGCAATTTCAGGATGCTAGTTATTCATTTTTAAGTTTTGGTTGTTAAAACATCATTATTGAGAAACGGTATTTCCTATTTTAAAAAAATTACTTAAACATTGGGAAATGACATATGTAGCTCGTGTACAAAAAATTTGACATAAAAAATGAGCATTTGTTGATAATTTTATTTACATAAAGCACAACTTTCATTATCAATTAAATTTAGAACATTTTCTTCTAAGAACTCTATGTCTTTGAATCGTATTACGGCTAAGATAAAACAATCTTGCTTTTCTGATATGGACGTAAACGCATATAGGTCCAATCTAAAAATCTGTACTGCAAAAGTTTAAAAAACTACAAAAGATCATGTTGTCTAATACAATTAAAAATATCGCGATTTATGGGGTAGTTTGAGAGAAAATCGTTTGCTGGAACGTGTTATAAAGACTTCTTTTATATATCGAGCGAAAATGAAATATCAAACGTTGCGTACAAAAAATGTAGCTTATCCTAGAACATTAGACATTTAAATGAAATACGGAAGAGAACCTATAGATATTTAAAGATGATTGCTGTTGTATTTATATTTTTTAAACCTGCAGTCAGGTATCACAAGATAATATTCTAAAGAATACTACTATTCTCAAGCAAAAATCGGTGTCATGGACTTACATTTTTTTTGTCGTTTGCAAGCTGCAGCATAACCAATGCAGGAATTGCTGAGACTGCAGATTACATTGCTGCATAAGAGTCTATAACTCAATGTCAACTTTAAAATAAAATCGAATAGAAAATTCTTACACAAAAGCAATTTTATATATAGCCTCTGTAGCGATGACGCGTTATACTTAAAATTACAAGAACCCTTTACGTAGGTCCATCAGCTACGATAATGAACAAAAAACCTCAACATTATTTATTATTCTAAAGTGATTCACATCAGCATTGATAAATTTCATTAACTCGACTCTTAAACTCTTTCATCGACATTTAGAATTTCGATTAATATGCTAGTGTCTATACTCTACTTGAATGTCGTATCGAGCGCACAACTAATTTATTTGATTTCCGATAGATGGAAACATCCAAATGTTATTGACTTTGGGTTGACTAAAGGTATGTCCAGCCATCAGGAATCTTAAAGGTTACTATATTTAAATCATAAAATATAACATAATTGGCCATTACAACCTTTCAGTTAGGATTACAGCCGAGCTTCTCACTCCACTTATGTTGTGTGTGTTAATTGTGTACATGAGTGGTAGGACCTACCGTTTAAGACAGATTTTTGAGTAACTTCTCATGGCAATTTTATTTACTCTCAGAGTTTTTGACAGAAATCTGCTGACAGGAAGTCACCGAAGAAATATTTTTTCATATTTCGTTTTTGATGTCTGACCGGGGATTTCAACCGTGACCTTTCGTCTAATAAGCCAACACAGTAAGTACTAAACTACGGCGACTTCATTATATTTAAACCATTTTTACGAAATTCACCAGGTAGCTGGGTACAAAATGACTCTGAATAATTACATGATTCTTGTCCACTTGAGATCAGGCTCCATTTTAAATATCTGTAATAATATGACAGATTTCCCTTAATTACTATATCAGCTATCCTGCTAAGATTTGAGTATTACGAGATCCAAAAAAAAATGTTTAATGTTAACTGTTAAATAATGGTCGATTTTTATTTTTAATTTGGATGCCGATTTGATGTGATAAAAATAACGAATTTCCAAACTAACAAGTCATATTTCATATAAAAATTATCCGGTTTAGAATAATATACTTTTCAGAAAATAAAGCAAGCCTGTTATTTTCATTATTTTACCAACATTATTTCATAGGCTATTTCATGTGTTTTTACAGCCTATAACAACATAAAGCACACGTAAAACAGAGAAAAATGAAAAAAAAAAATGCAACTAAAATTGTTTCTTGAGTATTTGAAAAGCAGTAATTCCAAAAACGTCATTATGATTTGAATTTTCTTTCGGAAAAACTAGCAATATACTGGTAAAAAAAATTGTGCAAGCATTGCATATTTTCAATGCTCAAGTCGTCTTTTCTTTCAATATGAATGAATAGTGCTATTCATGGAACAAAGCTAAATTAATTTTTTTCGTTTTCTGTTTTCTGTTTTTTTTTGTTTCTCATAAAACAAAACTTCGTTTGCAAACAGACGCCGCAAAAAAAAATCAATAAAGCCGTGTAAAAACTGCAAAAAGCATAGAAAATTGAAAATAAAACTATAAAAAAAACTTTTAGCAAGACTTTGAACTTATAACTGTAAGCAAAAATGAAAGAAAAACTAAAAGATAATAGAAAAAAAATTTAACTTAAGAAAATATTTAAAAACTAGACGCACAAAGAAAATGAAGAAGAAAATAAATTGTATTCTTTTAGCGAAAAACTTTTAATAAAAAGAAAAATAAATACTTATTGAAAACAAATCTGAAACATGAGTGCCTCTTGAAAGTGATAGGTTAGTTTAATTTAACATAAGCATATACCACTTACGATCCTATCAAAGGTTTCCTTGTAATACATTATATCCATAATTTCTTGGCTAGACAAGTACTATCGATAAATTCTGAGTGGTAAAAAAGCTTTGATCTTAGTTCGCCAAGTGTCAAGCAATGCATGAGAAGATATTGGATATTCAATCTTTGGGCAGGCAAATCTAATGGACAGTTACTCCCGCTGTGAGGTGCCTAAGATGGATTCTGGGTAGATTTAACACAAATCGTTTCCTATAAACATCCTACAAAAAAGGGCGTCATCAGTGAATTCTGTTTGAGACCACATGATTGCTCTCAAAAAGAAGGAATGTAAATCTAACTTTCAAATTCGTTCGAATTTTTGCAAATGCGTCAATTTTTGCAAATGCGTATTTATATTATTCTCGTGCGTGAACATAACGATAATCTCTGTGATGTGTAAGCCATTGTCATAACAGGATCTTTCTGAAATTTTTATTATAAAACCAGAATCGAAAGCAGGTTCAACTATCTTGTAGGAAAACAAATCAAATAGCTATTCTTATACGCTTCTGTAATGTTTAGTTGCGGACAGAAGCTACTTATATTCGCAAATCTGCGTCTCGAAAGTGATAACTTAACATTCATTTTTATGAATCTATTCAATGCACTTTTAGTTCACTATAGATTTGCGATCACATTTCTAAATCGATTTATTTAAAATACATTTTTCTTACTAAGTATGCTGTTGCACACATTTTCAGATAATCATTATTAGCATTTGTTTTTAATCATTATATTAATAAAATTATGCCTTTTTATATAGTGCGTTTCACATTTATAAGGTCACTTCTATTTTCCAAATATCTCTTAAAAATAACTTTAATCGATTAGTTTTATTTTGAAGATTTATTAATCTTTTCATGTACTTTTCATGTACTTTTTTTTACTTTTTTTTTACTTTATTTTGCCTACTGTTATTTGAAGTTAAACTCAAGCTGCTATCTCTCATATTACTGATCAAGTTTTTAGTAGTATTTTCATCAATTTTCTTTTATACATCTAAACTTTTAGCTATTAGCGAACGCAAGTCATCAAATTGGTGGTTTTCGGTGAAAACCGAATTAGATAGTGTATTCCTCTTATACTGGCAATCGATTAAAATCTGGAGAACTTGTTGACCAATCCATTATATCAATAATTTTTGATATAAACGGAATCTTTTCGTAAGAGTTCTTCAGAAGTGTTATTTCGTTCTCCTGAAATATAATTTTTTCTGTGGTGATTTGTGATAAAAATGGCACTAAACTACTTTTCAAAGTTGGCACATAGGCCACTTGCACTTAATTGGACCGTCGGGCAAAACTATGCACTCCCGCAAGTAGTATTATATTAGCAAATTTATTAGCTTTTAATAGACATCATTTTAAAAGTACAGGGTGTCTTAAAGTATAGGGTATTTAAATTTATAATCCAAATTATAGTTTAATTGTCTAAATTTTATAAGAGTATTCGAATAACTATACCTGCGACGTGGTCTTTGATTTGAAATGCAACGTAGTTAGTTATAATATTTCTTCTTATATTTTACTATTGTTGCAAGTAAAGAGACATTTGGATCTTTTTCCGCTTTATGATGCTTGATCTTTAAAATCAAATTGCATACAATTGTCCATTTCTTGTTGCCATGTATTAGCTGGTATTATTATGTTTTTGCATTCAACCCATCCAGTAAACATCATCCATCCGGCCATTTGAAATACAACTGAGAATATTTACTGATATTGAACATACATACATATATGTATATACATATGTTATGTTATGTTCTCTGTATGTTGCACTGTTTATCGTTTTAAGTATGACATTTAATTCCATGCGATTTCTTTTAATACATTTAGAGATTAGTTTTTCTTTTCTTCTTCTTTTACTTGTTTAACACATGCTTGAGTTCACATCAGATACTTTCTTTAAAAGGGAATGAAAAAAAAACGGGGAGATGAAAAAATAATTCAATTTTACAAATTTTTTTCACACCAGAAGAGAAAACACAATAGCCCCGTTTTAATTTCTCCACTTATTTTTATGAATACCACTTCCACTGTATTGCCACATTGAATTTCGTTGCAATTTTACAATTTTACAACTTTTGAAACGTAAAAACAAAATTGCTTTGCAACTTTCATTACGGGTAATACAATAGAAAAGAGTAGAAGTCACTAGACAAATGTGTCAAACAGTCAGCTAGTTGCTATTTTCTTCTATTACTTGTATTGTATTGTTTTAGCAACATTTTCTTTCGACAAATTGAATTTAGGCCTACTTAAAATATTAATTTTTATTTCTCTTCTTTATGTTCACAACATATCTGAGATGGGATTTTTTTGTTTGTTTCTGTTTTCTTGCATTTTTACATTTGACTTTTTTAATTAAAAAAAATAAATAATTTTTTTTTTGTTATTTTTGTTGTAGTAATCTTTCTTTTTTCTTTTGTCTACTTTAAGTGGGTCATAGATGACATTAGTGTTCGTAAGTACATATGGCATGGCGCACGTACGACTGCGTCTATCTATCCACTCTCTCTCTCTCTCTGTTACACACACTTTATAAGTCTATTTTTTCCCCAGTAACATCAATATGAATTTACCTGTTTTTAAAAGCTTTTTATTGTAATCTTATTACAAAGAACAAAACACACTGACAATAGCAAACAAAAAAATATCCAACATACTACAACATAAGCTGACAAGTAAAAGGGACATTTTGTTAATTGAAACATTTATGTTCACTTTATTTTGTTGAAAATATTTTTTTTATCAATAACACAACTTTGTGTCTATTTTTGCAACATTCTGCGAACAAATCAACAACCCAAAACCGTCCTTCCAATGCAATATGCAAAAATTTTAACCCGTTTATTTGGCCAAGAATTTAAAGTTTTTGTAAAGTTTATTTTTGCTTTAATAAATAAAATAATAATAATAACAAAACAAATATCTCAGTTACTTCAGTTGTTTTTTTTTTTTTAATTTCTAAATTAATTATCAAATAACGATTGAATTTTGCGAGAATTTCTAATAAAAGTTTTCATAATGAAAATATGGAAAATAATGTGGAAGGTAAGATGAACTTAGGGGATTCCGAGTTGGAATTTCATTTAGACCTACAAGAAATGATAGCATATGATAGCCATAAAACTATATTAGTTCTATAGAGCTATCACTTATATTTCAAATTTAATAAATTTCAGCTGCAGATGTCTGCAAAACTTTTTTCCAGGGGACTACTGCTGGTCATATTCCATATATGGCGAGAAAAATACAACGAAGCCGCCGTGGTCTAGTAGGTAGTGCGTTGGCTTATTAGACGAAAGGCTAGGGTTCAAATCCCCGGTCAGACATCAAAACGAAATATGAAAGAAATATTTCTTCGGCGAATTCCTCTCAGCAGAATTCTGGCAAAAAACTCTGAGAGTAAATAAAATTGCCATGAAAAGTTTCTCAAAAATCTGTCGTTCGGGGTCGACTTTAAACTCTTGGTCCCGCCACTCATGAATAAAATTAACACACACAACATAAGTGGTGTGAGAAGCCAGGCCGTTATCCTGACTGAAGGGTTGTAATGGCCAATTATGTATGTATGTATGTAATACAACGAAGATGCCTCTATGTGTGCCCATTTCTTTTCATACATTGATGAGAGGGATTTTTTCGAAAAGTTTAAACAAGATATAATTGAGCAGTCACTAATATTTTGTTCTAATATAAATACGAAATGGTATAAAATTTTCCGGACTTGAAAAGTTTCTGTTTATGCTGTTTAGCTTAAAGACAATACTTCATTAAGAAAAGAGAATACTTCATTAAGAAAAGTGAAAAACGAAACCTGGACAACCGCAATTATTTTTTTGCCAATAATTTGAGACATCAAAAAGACAAGTTGCAACAGAAATCTCTAAAAATCAAAATAATGACGTTCAACTACTAGTTCTTTCTGCAACTGCAGCTGCTCGATTTAACAGTCGTGTTAAAAGAAACGGTCAGTACACCAAACTTTGCTCGTTACTTTTTTAAATTAGTAAGATAAATTACTACTGTTATCTTTTACCTAACTTATCTTGTACACTAACTTACACTCAAAAAAAAAATTAGAAAAAAATTGAATTGAAACGCAGATAATCTATCAAAGATCTATTAAATTTTGAGTGCAGGAGCCTATAACGCAGGAAATCCGTTTGGAATTAATACCTTTTTTGGTTAACTTTACAAAGGTTTGTTTTTGGGTGTATGCAAAATATTTAAGGTCTCTTTAATCCCTCTTAAGTCCCATGTCAAAAAAAAAAAAAAAAAAAAAAAAAAAAAAAAAAAAAAAAAAATCGTGTTAAAAAATTCATGTCAAATAAATCATGTCGAAAAATGCATGTCAAAAAAAAAATCATTCAAATTGGTCTAGCCGTTTGATTGTAATTAATTTTGATCAAAAAAGGGGTAAAATATCCTATAGTGCATTGAGACAATTACAACAATTTTTAAATTTTCCGTAATATTTTTGCATATTAAGAACAATTTCAGTTTTTAATTAAAGTTTGATGTACAAATGAAGACGAAAATTCAACGAAATCATTCTAATTGTAAGTTTAATTATGATTCCAGGTAATAATGATAAAACTTACCTTTTTACTCAATTGATATTTATCTGCAATGAAAAGAAAGAGAATAATTTTTATTATGTTTTGAAAATATTTTTTTATAATAAAATTTGTTACAACTAATCTCTCAAATTTGTAATTATTCATAAATCATTTACGTTTTGATAAATATTTAATCGAAGGTGGACCATTAAAATAAATACGCAGTGGAATCATGCTTTGATTACGGCAAGGAATTCAATTATCATACTATGGTAGACTGATAAACGTTATTAAAATATAAAATTTCTCGTATAACAAGAAATAAAAGCTAATAAAATAGCTAATGATGAATACATATTTGTATGTATATATTTTAAGCCATGATTGTTACAAACATTAATACAGAGACAACTGCTAAAGGCAATCAAGAATAAAACACCTTTCAATGAACATAATTTGAGTGACTAGTTGCAGAAGAGAAGTTAAACAATTTTTTTCATTATTTATGAGGAAGTAAGAAATTAGAGCAGATATTTAGATGTCTTTTTTGTATATCAATCTTATAGGTTTACGTACATTAGTAAACATCTTAAGCATTTGTGTATTTAACTTGTGTGCAGAATAATCGAAAATAAATACTTTAAGCTTTAAAGATAAATTCTTTTTTCACTTACACAACCAACCCCATCATATAGTCATGAAGACAGTCAGCCTGCCTAACAACGAATCCTTCGAATAATCTGCCGCAAAGTTTGGTAACACCCAAGAAAGATAAAGTCAGGGAATTAAATGAATAAATAAATGAATAAGTGAATGAATAAACAAAGTAACGATAGAATGAAACAAGATACTAAGCGAACTATGAACACAAATATGAAAATAAGGAATTCATATATAAAATAATTCTTTCATGCTCTTCATTCATCCATTCATCCATTCCATTCAGTTATTTATTCGGCAACTCCCTTTGTATTATTTCTTGTTTCCAATCTTCAGAACAATTTCGCCCTGTACAGGTTCACATATTTATATGCGGAATATTTAAGTTAATTCCAAAGAAGACAGAAGAGGAGAGACAGGATAAATATAAACTTAAGTTGGGGCCAACACAACACAAACGTTTACAAACAAACAAACTAGATAGCTGGTGAAATTTGGAAAAGACTTTGTGAGAGTTAAAAGGAACTGCATGAAAACAAGAGAAAGATAAAAGAAATATAATTTGGATTATAAAAATTGAAATGTAATAATATATTCAGATTGAACAGAACTTTAAATATATTGTATATTCTACTTCTAACAAAAACACAGAAAGAGAGCACCATCCATGGAAAAATGTTTTGCCTTTTGAAATAAATTTCCTAATTTGTGTTTTGATGGGATGAAAAAGATTTCTTCATTTTGTAATATTTTTAATGCTAAAAACGATTAGAGGGGGAAAAAAAGATTGTTAATGAAGAAGCTAAGCGAATGAACTACAGATTTGATGTCTGCTTGTATGACAAACGAGACTCGGTCATCCGGGTAAGAGCGGAATGCTTCTATTTAAAATTCCGCACAATAGAAACATTGTTTGAACCTTAACATCAAGTTCGGTTAGGTAGTTAATAGACAAACATCAGAATCGATTGAATGATTGGACTGAAATAAAAAGAACAACAGGAACACTCCATCCGGGTTTGGCAAAACAAGCTGTATTAAGGTAGGTGAATCTACGATGACATATAATGTCCCATTAAGGTTTTAACATATACATATATGTATTATCTACGTACATATACTAATTGTATTAAAAAAAAACTGAGTAAAATAAAGTAACGAATTTATATATTAATCTAAAATAATTATTTCCATTGCACCATTTCACTATTATAATTATTAAAATATCCAATAGAAATGCGAGCGTATATTTATGTTAGAAATTTTGCGTCATAAATTAATATACACACACCTCTAACCANNNCCAAAAAAAAAAGTGAGAATCTTTAAAATTCATAAAACTGAAAGAAACCATTCTTTTAAGTGAGTGAACACCACGAATTGTTATAAGTTTGTTGAATTTGAATGAACAAGTTGGCGTTGTTGTTGATCGTTATATTGTTGTGGATGTTGTATGAAATTATAACAGGAATTATTATACTTCTTTTTTTCTCTCTTTTAGTATTTGGCAGGTCGCCTAAATGTCTGGTCTGATTTTGTCTGGTTTAGTAAAATGCTTATATAATTATGATGCCTATAGCATTAAGAACAACAACACAGTAATAGCAATGTAATATGAGTCGCATTGCTGTATGTGTATAACATTTACATTCGTATACACGCAAACATTTGTGTTCAAGCGTTTTGAATCATTTATACAAATATTTCATACAATTAAAGGCAATCAATCATTTAATAAAAATAAAAAAAACATAATATTTGTTCAGAAAGTATTTAACGCATACACACATACCTCGTAAACTTTGTTTTCCTATGAGCAAAAATAACTTTATTTTAATTTTATTAAGTTTTTAATGATGTCAAGAAAATATAACTCGTTTTTTCCGGGACTAAAAACATATGTACATACATATGTATCTCCTGTGATCAATTGTTTCCTTTCATTTTTCCCTTTTTTGTCTGTTCGCACAAAGTTTTCTTTAATTTGATTATACATTAAAAGCTTTCAACTAAATGACAACGACACTGCTGCAGTTGAAAGAAGAAGTAAGAAAGAATCATTGAAAATCAAAATCAATTATCGAACATTTTTGTTACAATTTTTAATGCATCCGTACATACATGCATATACATTAATATTTTATATTTACGTAAATGGGTGTTACAATTACAAACATTACTTTTAGCGTACAAAGAATTTAGATATTTATTTTTTAGATGCATATTTATTATTTATTTATGTATGTAGATATTAATAATTATAATTAAATTAGAAAAAGAATAATAATAACAAATAATATGCATATTAACGATTAAGGTTTACACTTTAAGATTTATTTTAAAAGTTTAAAATCTTTTAATTATTTTGAAAAAGTAGTTCTTTTTTCAAATTGAAGAATTTATCAATTTGGTTTTTAATTATTGCAAATCCGATTTCCAAATTTTAAGTTCTTTTTTTTTAATAATTTTTGTCAGCAATATTAAATTTTAAATTTTAATTTTAAATTTTAAATCTAATTTTTTTTTTTTGATTTTTGTAAATGTAAACACAATAATTGATACAACATGTTACGAATAACGCTATCAAAGAGATCAAAGAAAAACCTTCACTTGATTTTTCTAAAGCAAAAATGTATTCAAAATGTAAAACATCGACGCAATGTAATGTGTACCTAGCAATCATGTGCGCAAAATTATTTCCTAATATTGCTAATGTTTCTTACAGTCCAGTGATAAAATTCATTAATTTTTAACTTTAATTTCAAATGTTTTCATTTAATCTATTCAAATCATGTATCTTACATATAAAAATACAGTCATTTAACCTGAATCTAAGCATCATTTCAAATTATTCGAAATAAAAATTGTTAAAAAATTTTATAATAATAATTCTTAATATTGTTGCTTGTATTTAAAACGATTTTTGCATACAAAATTATAATTAAGATGTTTATATGATTAGTATTCATATATAGACGCTCTATCGCGCAATGTAACGACTTTTTTCCGTAGTATTTGTCTTACCCTAACTGTAGTCGATTGGCCACTGATTTTACAGCCGCACTATCCGTATGTGGAACTCTTTCTCTGCATAAGTTTTTCTTGTTACAACATACCATAAATAGACTCAAATCTAACACTTATAAGCATTAATTTCTCTTGTCTTCTTCTTCTTTTATTGTCCATTTATTACTATTTTTAGGGCCATTATTACAACCTGCCGTTAAAGTTGGGGTTAGTTAAAGGTACCTTTAGCTAAAGGGAACTGTAAAGTTACCTTTAACTTGTTTTCGTTTTTACAACTTACAGATAAAATAATGTTAACTTTTTCTAAAATATGGCAGCGTCGCAGCAATGCCGATAAAACTGTTCACTTAAACTTTTTTTTTTAATCGCAATGGCAGCGACTGGCTTCTCTTTTTACTATATTTGCTAATTTTGTTTATATTAAAAGTTGCGCTATAGAAAATAATAAATAATATGGCAAGTTCAGGCATAAACTTAGCTTTAAAAGTTACCGGTAGGATGATACTCTCTTTAGCTTAACGCTCACATCTATCTAATTGGTCACTTATTATAACGAAAAACAATTTATCTGCCAGTTAAAATCCTCCCTTTAGTTAACGACAACATGTAATAATGGCCCTTAGTGTCCAATTATACGTATGAGCCACTATATTTTATATTTGTATTTATATATTTTATTATTTTTTATTACACATTATATAATACGTACACACATAATTGGTCATTACAGCCCTTCAGTGAAGATCACGACCTACCTTCTTACACCCCTAATGTTGTGTATGTTATTTTTATACATGAGTGGCGGGACCTACAGTTTAAAGTCGACTCCGAAGCTTTGAAACTTTTCATGGCAATTTCATTTCCTGCTGAGAGGCAATCGTTGAAATATTTTTCATATTTTATTTTGTTGGAGATGTCTGACCTGGGATTTAAGCTATGACTTTATGTCTGCTAAGCCAGCACACTTCTTATTAGACTACGGCGACTGACACATAATTAAGCACTTGTCGAAGCACATGAACGAAATTTTTGTTAACTTCGTTAATAAAACAGTTATTAACACAACACAGAAACAACTGATCTTTAGAAAATAACCAAGTTCGACGAAACCAAATCATATGTACCCAATTTTGCACTTCCTGGTTTGTCTTATTTAATTACAAAACAAAAAAAATTAACATTTTATGGGTAGATTTGAATTGAATCTATTACAGGACTGCTCTCAAATATTGACCGGGTTTAGGTTCTGGTTCCGAAATTTAACTCACGTAAGTCAATCATCAATCATAAGAGTCCTTAAGAGACAAGCTCAACCAAAACTTAGGAGTGATTCTCGGACAATGACGAATGTAACTTTAAAACACAAATGAAATCATTAAATAAGTTTATAATGCTTTGATCCAAATTAATTCAATCTTAGTCAGGTCCGTTCCATAGAAGGTAAAAGCATGAAGTAATATTCTGAAGGAATACGTGAATATGCAGTAACGTAAAAACTCCAGGAACATAAACACTTTTTTAATGTGACTATTCTAAAACGTTAACAAAAGTTCAAAGCCGTAAAATCTGAACTTAAATGTCGCGGAATTTTTTTTTTTTTTTTTTTTTTTTTTTTTTTTTTTTTTTTTTGTTGTACCTATTTTATTAATTATTTTTTTTATGTCAAATTAATGATTTCAAGAAAATTAGAATATCGAAATAATATCAAATAATAAGCAAATTTGGATAATTTCTAACGTAGTAAACCACAAATAAAAATTTAGAAGAAATAATAAAGACCAATGCTAGCCAAGAATAAAATAATATGACAATTAATCCCAACATTTGACAGCGTCCGCTGCAAGATTCATTTCAATTTAAACCAAAATTTACGAATCTATTTTCGATTATTGGATATAAACAGCTCCTCTTCGGCTTAAAAATTCTCAAATGAAAATCGTTTCACTAATCTAATTTTATTTAATAATTCAAATTTAATGACAAATTAGAATTCCAAACATTGTCTTGCGTTTAAGAAAATCTTTAGCAAAGTTTTTCATTTTTCATATGCAATATTTCAAATTAATTTCATTTGAAGTAATTACTTTAAATTGAATACTTTCTTTTCAGGCAATTTTTTAAGTGGATACTTCGTTTAAACTTTATTTATACAAATAATTAAACCATCATCAATGCAATTCTATATAACAAGAAAATAATATAATGAAAAGAGAAAAACTTACGAAAATAAATAAATAAAAGGAATGCGAATAGAGAAGAAAGAAAAACCATCAGCATCAGACAAACCGCATTCACATATACAAACATAACTCACTCAACTGCCAACTTTTAAACAAGAAAACAAAAAAAAAAAAAAAACAAAAAAGAAAATAAACTCTGTGAAAAAATACAAAAGAAAAAGAGGAAAAACTATATATTATTTCAAGGAAAAAAAAAGAAGAAAAGAAAAAACACGAAAAAATCCCATTAAGTAAATATTTAGTATGAAAATGGTACGGAAAATACATCAACCATGATGGAAAAACGCATACAAACACAATATTGCAAACATAAACTTACACCCATACAGGCAAACCCATAGAAATTTGCAATGGTGAACAACCTAAGGAGGAAAGAGAAAATTTTTATAACGTTTCTACTTTTCTCTTGTTTGTTTTTGTTTTATCGTTTTCTCTTGGTATTTTTACAGAAAAAAAAAATTAAAAATAAAAAAAAAATCTTTTAAATTCTGGCCATTCAATTAAGTCAGTCATGTTGAGTTGTGAAAACACACAGGCACACACACACAAATCCATACTTTTGAAAAGTGTTGCCATCTGGTAAAATTTTTATGAAGAAAACATTTAGCTAGGATGGGTAGTAGTTTTTCTAAAATTAAAATAGTTTTACAGTCAGTTAAAATAATGATTAAAGAGAAAAAAATGTTCTTGATTTTAAAATCGTATTATTTTTCGGAAGTCACAACTGAATGGACATACAAATTATACAATGGATTTAGTTTATTCATTCAGTTTGCTAAGTTATATTTTCATGTAGGGCATCTATTTTGGTTCGGCCCATTGAAATCCATCCATCATTACCTTTATCTCGTCTACTGTTTGTAATTAATTGTTAATACTCGCTGTTGGTAGTGATGGCATACTTATGACAGTTTTAATATTAAACTTTACCTAAAATTACAACTACAAAAGTACCAAAAAAAAAAAAAACACCACCACTTATATTGAGCGTGTACTCTAGGTTAAAATTGTTATGGAAAGATCAGATAATTAATTGCTAATCGTAGCACTTGACATTAATGTGGTGTCATTGCTTTGTACGCAAAACGAAAATTTAAAATCGAGAAACTAATTTCTTCAAATTGCAATACTTTACAGAAATGTTTGTGAGTGTAAGAATATAATGAAATCATGTTGTTAATGTGTATGTGTATAGTATGTATATATAAGAGACTATCATACCAATTCAAAAATGACAACACATTTAACGAAATAAGTAGAAAACGCAGAACTATTTTCAACAAAAAACAACAACAACACTGACAACAACTTCAGCAACATTGTATGTGTGAGAATGAAAATATCCTCCGCTTTTCGAATGAATAAAAACTTGTACTGAATGGAATAGAAAGCAAACGTTTTTTTATTTTTGGCCAAAAAGGAAATTGTGTAAATAAATACGCTGGAATAGGAAAAATTTTCTCTTACCTTTTTGGTTTACAAATTTGTCTAAGTTTCTTTTTTTTATTATTATTACGCTATTAATTTCATACACTGTCACTTACATATACAAGTACATGCGGCTGATGTCGGATACTTTTCCAATTAGTTTTTCTCGTCTATGATTTTATATTTTTCGTTTTCGTGTCTCTTTTCTACTTTAAGAAAAATTCTTACTTTAAGCGTAATTACTGACAGGTTTTGCAAAACACTAGCCAGCTAACGAGTTAAACCAGACCTAACCACAGCAAAACCGTTATTTGAAACATGGGAAACTGAATGAATACCAATAGAAAAACACAAAAACGTATGAATGTGTGTAAATCTGTAAATGTCTGTACCATAAATGTATAAACTGTAAATGCAACTATGTATGTACACTATTGTTAGAAAAGAAGTTATTTTATATACTTTTTGCAATTTGTTAATGCCTCTGTCTCTCTCTCTGTCCGCAAGAAAATGAAGTTCATCTTTTCACTAAAGAATGATTCAGACGGTATAGACGGTAGACAATACAGTAACTCATTTACACGCTCTAATCAAATATCAGAGGACATTTTCCAACCACTACAATCAGTTCTATGAAGTATTTTTAATAATATTTTCTAAATTCTTTATGTTAGTCAATGTAACCGATGATTTATTTTCTAATAAGAATATTCAAATACAAATCGAAATCAAAGCTTTTCAAAACTTCTAAATATATGCTGCCTTCTTTTATTTGATCAAAGTCTTTATTGCATTCCAACGAGATTCAGACGGTATAGACGGTAGACAATACAGTAACTCATTTACACGCTCTAATCAAATATCAGAGGACATTTTCCAACCACTACAATCAGTTCTATGAAGTATTTTTAATACTAATTTCTAAATACCAACCAAAGATTTATTTTCAAATGAGAATATTCAAATACAAATCGAAATCAAAGCTTTTCAAAACTTCTAAATATATGCTGTCTTCTTTCATTTGACCAAAGTCTATATTGCATTCCAACAAGCCATTGCTGGCCAGACATGACAGTGCAGTTATTAGCGTCGTCCTCAGCAGCATTATAACCATCGTGGAATGGAAAAGGAAAACCATAATAATGACGACGATGTTACCTGTCTGTAACTTGTTTTTAGTTCATGAAAAGAAAATTCTCAAGTTGCAACTTTTTCTATTTCTTTATGCTTTTCTTTCTATAAGTGTAAAATATTTATTTTCTGTAGTTAGAAAATAATTGTCCAAAACATAATGATTTGGGATAAGATGTTATTAAATGAAAATTTTTATGTCTACATTTCCTTTTCTAAAAGTTTAGCAAAAAAAAAAAAAAAAGAATGTCAATGCAACCTAGATTGTAATACCAATGTTTAGACAAATTGAGCAAGCAAACAGGAACAACAAGTTTCATGGTGTGCACATAAAAAAATATCTAAACTAGAGATTACATTTGAAAATAACAGAATAAAATGATGTATTCTTTGGTTATTGAATCTTCATTAAAAGAATGAACGTAATGAATGTTATTCGTATGTAACCAGTGCTAGATAAACAAATTTGTTGCATTATTTAGGGCCATGTTTTGAGTTTGAGATTAACGATTAAGTTAACTTTATTCTTCATATCGAGTTTTTAGGTTTACTTTATCTTACTTTTATTTGCTAGTTTAAACCACCTAAGTTGACGGTTTATTATTGGTATTGGTAGTAGTCATCTTGTTAGTGCAATTTAACCCATCTTAATTAATTTTTATAGGGCTGTGTTAAGTAACTAATTCATGCCGATAAACCTGCAACTCTTGAATCATTTGAAGTTTCAAGTTTCAATATACTCCAGATTTATTGGAAAATAGTAAAAAATTTAATTCGAAGACAACATTTAATTCGAAGCCGAAGCTAATATATATGAATTTTCTAAGTGTATAGAAGAAATTATAATTTATAAAACAGGGCGAACTCAATAAGGTGGTAGCAAAATTACAACAACTCAATTCGCAGTGTTTTTTAACAAAAACAACATGTTGTTCTTGCTTTTGTTGTGGGCGTTAGATTGTCAAATAAAATTCGCCGTATGGCTGAAATGACAGAAGCGAATTCATATAATGACATTAAATTGTTATTTTGTCATTATATTCTCTATTGTTTATTTTAAATTGTTTTTAAAAAAAATTGTTTTTAAATTTTTTTCTTGGAATTGGGACTTATTTGCACCACCACTGAGGTAGTCATACATATGGAGGACACGGGAGCAATAGGAACAGATTTTAGAATAGAAACTGTGCGAATAGGCTAAGAATATTTAAATAAATTACAAAAACTTATAAAATACAAATATAAAAGGAAATAAAAAATAAATAAACAAAATAATGTATATATAGTTTGCAACAAAAATGTGTACACTTATTATAAAAAAAAATTAATAAATATATTATTAAACAGCATTTTGTTCAAGACAACTTTCTAGAGAATTTGGTCGTTATAGTCAAAGGATCGCCTTGTTTTTTGTCTAAAAATGTTAAAATCTCTTAGTTCTGATGATTATTTTCTTTATACCACCAATATGACCAATAGGGAAATATTTTAATTTATATTAAAAATAAAGCTTTTAAGCTTTTATTTAGTCTTTATAACAATAATCTTTTTATAAATATTTTTTTTTTTTTTCAAAAATGTATTCAAGGTAGTAAGTGTACAAGTTTTTTTTTACTCACTGTACCTAAATAAACGTTTGACAGACAATCTCGTGTACTGAAAAAATCAGTCACCTGGGCTGATAACACCACCTTATATGAATTCGCCTTGTTTATAAAACTATTTAAAAATATTATAAAAAAAGAAAAAACATTTTTGAATCCAATTTAATAGTGAATTTTAAAGACTTGTGGTGTGTAGACAAAACTGTTTTTGGGACAGAAGTTGCTGGTCTAGTATCGTTGTTAAATAACTTTCTTACCCCGATAAAATCTAGCAAACTTAAATCGACTTAATAAATATATTGGCTGTTTCGAGTTAATAATTTTATGTAATAGCAGAAGGCATTTATTTCATTTTCGCGAGATTATCAAAGACAAATTTTTTTATATTGCTGTATGCAAAGTTGAGTTTCCGGTTGTCGTTACATTAGAAGTGCAGGAATTAAATTCGTTTTAGCAAATTGCATACGAATGGCATTATGACAGCAAATAAGTTTCTAAGCTTTCCAAGATAATCTGCCATTAAATACAATACCCAGATTAAATACAGATTTGACAATGTCAATTTTATTATGTGTATGAAGTTAAATTCGAATTTGAAAATCCAAGACGCAATCCATAAATTTTAGCAACGCCACATTTGGCTTTAAGAGAGCAAAATTTGTTCTTAACAGACCAAAATTTGCCCGTAACAGAGCAATGTTAACTATTTAACAGTGAAAATAAGACATGAAGTTTAATTCTATTATGAATCATTATTATTTGTAAACAATAATGTTGAAATGAAAAGGACGGTTGTGGGGATGGAGGACGGAATTATTCTAGCTATCCCACTACCACCGTTGGAAAGAGGACACTCTGGACTATCATGTTACATATAGTCTGTATGGGCTACTATTTCTTATATCTTCCAAAATGGCCACTGATCTTCTAGAGAATTTTCAATAAAAAAAATTGATAGTTTCAAAGCCAATTTCACAATACCATATGACTTTATATGGAACTATTTTTGGTTGATTATATAAAAAGGCCTTGGGAGCCATCCTTCGAGTATGATATGGTGCTCCCTAGACCTAGTATATGCCCTAAAATTAGCTCCTAAGCAAGGTACCTTCTTCAGATGAGATACTGTTAAACCTCTAACAGTGCTCTGTTAAGGGCAAATTTTGCTCTGTTAAGAGAAAATTTTGCTCTGTTAACGCTAAATTTGGCGCTGCTAAAATTTGTGGATTGCGTCTTGGATTTTCAAATTCGAATTTATCTTCACACACATAATTTTATTTACCCAGAATATTTAATTCATGTATTACAAATGATCTTTTGGTTTTCGAAAGTATTTTACATTGAAACGGATTAATGCATAGTCCATTTGCTGAAGTTCAGCTGTTAATTTTTACTAAAATTTTTACTCTGCTCGAGTACTAGTATAAAGCTGCATCCAATTCAGCAATATTTCTGGTTTGATATTATAATTTTAAAATCTATTGATACATTTCTTGGAATGGAATTAATTTAATTTTAGTAAATTAATAAATTAATAAATTGGAATTAATTTAATTTTAGTAAATCTCAATAACAGTAGTAATTATAACCTTACAAATGTATGTACATAGTACATAATAGAAATCTAAATACATATGTATGTATGTGATAAAATATTGAATAATAAATATATTTAGTCATTATATATTTCATTGAATCTGTTCCTCAAATCTCATAACGATAACAGTAATAACAACAACAAAAAAAAAAAACTTCAGTACATCTGGCATACATGCACAACAATTCATTTATTTTTGTTTTCTTTTATCATAAATGTTGTTGACATTGTTGTTATCGGATTATTATTAACGAGTTTCTTTCATTTCTTAAAATATTTGCAAACAAAGACAAATTGAGAAGAAACGCACGCTGTCAACCGAACCAGCTTTAATGTAATTACACGCAAATAAAAATATGTACCCATAATACGATGGCAAATAGTTATGAACTTGATTTTATTAACTTTCTCCTGCTTCTTGACTCAGTCCCATTTAGAGATTCGCTTAAACCAAGCTTTGACTAACTTCAAGGCGTGCTTGGTATCTTTAACCTGCTGAAATGTTCCCAATACCAAAACATTGCCAGAAAAAAACTCAGAACAAAATAGCCACCCTCTTATTTTACCGTCTTAACACAAAAATCTTTTTGAGCTCGATTTCCTCTGGATCTTTTTCGTGGATTATGCCGGCATTAGCGGCAATGTAAAAGATTGATTAGGTACTAAATCACACGTTTGTTCAGCCATTTTTTGACCTAAGAGTCTTTTATACATTAAATGGTATTTTTCATTCTCCTGCCCACATTGGACCCTCATTTACTGTTTGACTTTTTAAGCACGGTCGAGTTAGTTGTGCGAGTGGTGATAAGAAAATAATAATAATAAAAAAAAACAACTAGACAAAAAGATGTTTACTAGGAAAAAAATGTACAGTGTTCTTAACGCCCCTTTTTCGTTAATGGGTTCGTCAAACTTTCCCAACAATTGGAGTGGAAGGAATAGCCGAAATACGTAAATTAGTTACGTTCACCTTGTATTTGAACTGAAAAAATTATGGATCAGATAGAGAAAAATAATTAAAAAAGTATTTAAATTGAACCTAAATTTAAATGCAAGTCTGTCTAATGTGAACAAAGCTCAGAAGCCGAAAGTACAACTGGAAATGAACAGCTATATAGAAGTCAAAAATCTGTATAAGCCTCCACAGGTAAAGTGCCCATAGAAGAATTTGTCTATAATTTATGAACCCATTTCATCGACGAAATCGGGTAGTCTCTCCCTATTACACCACAAAATCGCAATTGAAGAGCCAGGAGTGTGGTCATACGAAGACCTCTGGTCACAATTTCAGACGTCTTGAAGCTATTATTTATAGGTTAGAACGGACAATGATAAGTAGCTTTAAGACACACATGACCTCTTTGATGCAGGAGATGCTAAAAATGCAATTCACATCGTTGAATGCTACGATTGGCAACCTAAGAACCAAAAAGTAAAATTAAATAGAATTCTTCCTTACTGAAGAAAAAGAAATCATTTTCAAATTTCCGGTTACAATTTATGGGAAGTTAAGCTAACCTATTAAATCAAATGTGAGAATTACTCACAAGCAACGAGAATATTTGCATCGAAAGCCTTCTTCGAAATCTCGTAATACCCTAGATTTCGATTGCAGAGAGAAACTAGAAACTAGATTCACATTTAATGGCAGCTGATGACTACAACCAGCATACCCAGAGGTTGCGTTTTGTTTCATACAACATCTGGTAGGGAATCCAAGTGAAACGGGACTGGATTCAGATTAAAGCTGGTTTTGTCTTCGAACCACTCTCCAACTATTGTTATAGATTATTTGTTGTTGCTTATATTCTTTATGATATTCTATCTCTAACCGCAAGTTTAAATTTATTAAATTTAATATAAATTATAATAAATTTAATAAAATTACTCATTGGCTAAAATACAAAAATTACCTCAGAGCTCTTTGCACAGAAAATAAACATTTAAGGTCAGCAAAGAGTACTGATATCACTACATCCAAGTTTTGTGACGATATCAGCATTATACCTTAATCCATTTGCAGACTAGAATTAACAAAATCTACTCAGGACAGATGGAGAGATTAGTATCTGACAAGAAGAAAGAGTCGAAGAGAATGGCAACTGCAAAAATTATATACCTTATAACCTTATACCAAAAACTGACTTATGGAGTAAAGGACTCACTCTTCTTTTGGACGCACAACAAACGGCATCACTTAAAAATATTAGGAAGGCCTTGATGTAGCATCAGAGACTAATTCAATCTTAAAAGACCCTTCACGAACCGCTACTGGTAGCTGGGCGGAAAATGATTCTGGGAAGTTAATTTTTTTGTTAATTACCTGAGAGCAGTCTTCACTACGAATTTGTTCAATGGCGCCAGCGATTTGCCGCTTGTTTTTGTTGCTATCTCTAAATTTTGAGTTTCGATAATCCATTGATGGACTCAATATGAAGAAAGCTCC
>QOCX01000205.1:44339-68775 GCA_005959815.1 Sarcophaga bullata | reverse complement strand
TATGCTATTAGACGGTAGGTAACACCAAATATTTAGATCTTTAACAAAATTCAGCACTGTTCACTATAAAAATTCAAAAGATTTAATGAGAATGAGACGAATTCATGAAGAAAAACACAAAACTGTACACGATACCGTTGTATCGTTGCGAATAGCATTTAGCGCAGTCGCCAGTGGGCGAAAACATTGAATTTAAGCGCCGGCGTGAACGTGTTAAAGTAATTTAAACTGTTACTACCCTCTACGAACCTTTCTTTTTTATCAAAATTAAAGTTTTCACATTTATATAGTAAACTCTTTTTAATCCAGCCTGAATATATCATCACATCACCTGGGTTTTTCTACCGTCAAATAGGGGGTGTTGCTAAAATTTAAGCCAATTAATTATCATATTTGTGATGGGTTTCCCAATTTCATTTCATTACAATTTAGAACGTCAGAGTAGTAAATGAGCGGTCTGCTGATAAATTCAGTGAAGTCACAACTTAAATCTAGTCTCTGGATACACTTTTGATCACTTCAAAATCAATAACGTCTGGAATCTTATTAGTCAATTCGCACGCCAATAAGTTTAATGTCCACTGGAAACGATATTCAAACAAATTGTAGATATTGTATCAAATAGAATGCGACCTCGAGGTGTAATAAAAAGTATGTTTAGCATTGTAGACGCAATTAACCAGAAAAAGTGGCATTAAAGGTTAATATAGCGGTATTATTCTTTGTAATTGAAATCCTTGAGATGAGTAAGCCCAGGGTGCAACGAGTTTTTGGCAAAGTGTAGGTAGCCTTCATACAAATAGCACAGATTAATAGCTTTACTGAAATAAATGTATCTTCTCAGTTTAAGAATTAATTTTAAATAAAAAAAAATATTTTAGTATATACGAAATTCATATTTTTTAATTATTATTTCATCAATTTCACTTAGTATTTATGCATATACCGCAGTCTTCAAAAGCGAGTCAGCGAATACTACTAAATAACAAGGCAAATAACTACAAATAACTAAACGCAAGCATTATATAGTAGAAAATGTGTAATGTATGCGCGAGTAAGGATATAACATCGTTCATAAAAACATCGATGATTTCAAAAACAAACATCGATGTTAAAAACATTATTTTACTATCGTTAAGTAATTAAATATAAAACTTAAAATATTTTAACACTTCTAAATAACTAGAAACAACATTTTTGTGCAACGGCACCTTCAAGTTATATTATTTCAAAAAAATCCTGACAAAAATGTTGAATTCTTCTTCTTGATTGATTACGATGCACAGTATAAAAATGTGGATTGATTTTTTATGTGAAAGCATTGCTCTTCTATAACGTATTTTTAGTGTAATTAAGCTTTTATGAATTCATATGACGATAAATACTATAAAAATATTATTTTCAATAAAAACTAATCTTTTTTTTAACCAAATATAAATATTAAATTAATAGTAGCGCTGTATTACAGATATTTTAGTCAAGTAAAAAATAATTTTTATTCAAGTTAAAAAAAGTTTATTATACATTTTATTACATTTTATTACACCAGTCTAAACTTCTAAAAAATAAAAAAACTTCAAGGCAAATATTGATTTTACAAAGAAAACGATGCTAAATTGTTAAAAACTCAACTACAACTCTCGATAGGAATACTTCCCCAAGCTGGCTTATCTTTAAAAAAAACCTTTTTTCACAGATTTTTTTGAAGATTCTAATAGATTCAATTCATCGCCGCAGCTGATAATATTTTAGAAAGCTTAGAAAAATGGAAATCAGGTCTATTTCAAATCTATTAAAACAATATCATGTGAAATTTATGAAATTTAATAGTTCAGCATAAAAGTTTTTATGCTACAACTTATGATAAAATATTTTTTAAAGACTGCATGTTACCGACAATAATTAAATAGTTATGCCAGTTGGATTGAAATGAAACGTAAAACAAAGATAATCCTTTTGACAACTGTTGCTATCATTTATGCTATAATCTATCTTTAAAATAGTTTTGCCAAGCTAATTTATACACCATAATTTAATAAATCTAGAGTAATTGAATTGAGTTTAAATTAAAAAACAAATTAACTAATAAAAGAATTTCACTTTCAGAATTTTAAAGTCACATAATATTTGAATATAAAAAGCTTGGTTTTTTATTTAATATTTCATATTCCATACCTTTTAACTTTTTTTTAATATTCGTAATAAATTTAATTACCTTTTACATATGATACTAGCTATTATTGATCTATTATTGATATCGAATTCTAAAATCAGTAAATAAATACCTGTAAATAAAAAAAAAATAAATATATTAAAAGAAATAGTTTTAAAAACAAATAAATAAAATTGAATCATTTCGAATAATTTTAATTTTATTACGAAATTTGCATTTAATTTGCATAAGTGCTTGTATTTTTCAGAAGACGTTATTAATGTGCATAGCTTAATCAAAAATGACTTTAAAATTGTCAAAAACATTTGTTAAAACATTAACATTTGCTCATAATGTGATATTATTAGCGTATCTAAAAGAATGAAAGATAATGTCAATATAATGAAAAAAGTTAAATCAATGATGATTATTTAACTTTTACTTTATAAAAGTGTTTGCAAAATAGAATATAGTTAGTAATGCTAATTTTGTAGAATAAATTAGCATTCAGGGGTTGGACCCTATTGGTGCAATAATTTTTGTTAGAGTTGGCAGTCCTTTATGAGAAGAGTCGCCGTAATCGTAGGTAGTCTGTAGTCTAGTAGGTAATGTGTTGGCTTATTGGACGAAAGGCCAGGGTTCGAATACCCGGTCAGACATCAAAAACGAATATGAAAAAAAATATTTCTTAGGCGGCTTCCTCTCAGCAGATTTCTGGTAAAAACTCTGAGAATAAATAAAATTGGCATGAAAAGTTTCTAAAAAAAATTTCTGTCATTCGGTGTCGACTTTAAACAGTAGGTCCCGCCACTCATGTATAGAATTAACACAGACAACATAAATGGTGTGAGAAGCTAGGCCGTAATATTGACTGAAGGGTTGTAATGGCCAATTATGTATGTATGTTATGAGAAGTGAATCCACAATGATCACCTACATATTTTCAAAACAAAAAATAAATATGATCGGTAGTAGAGATTTAGAGATTAAACCTCGATGCGTGTGTTTGGAACATTCTTATAAAGGGGTAAGTTTAGATGGTTTTTATTATTGAATTTTGTAGGAAAAAACTTGTAATGATTTCGATAAAATTTTAAAATCGATATATTTAAACGGAATTAAAATGATTAAATTAATGGTATACAGACATGCTAAACGTCGCATTTCAGTCTTCATTGCCAGGGAATAAAACTATTATATTTACTGCACTGTATAGATTTGCTACGCATTTTAATTTTATTCGCTGGCAACGAATAATTTAAAATTTTAATAAAATAAATATGATACAATAATTTAAAATTTTAAGAACAAAACGAAAATAAAATCACCACGAAAATAAATAAATTACATTTTATAATTCATTGAATTGTAATCATTTATGCGTTTAATTAGTGAAAGTAATAAAAGGATTTGACAAGATTTAATTCGTTACACCCGAATTCTATTGTTTGTTTACCATTTAAAACATTTGAATTTCGAATAAACAAACAAAAAAAAGCAAATACAAGAGTTGATGTTAAATTGTTTACATTAGCACCAGATGTTTAAAACATATCAAAAAAAAAACTTGTAGTGAAATAATTATTTTATTTAAATTTATTATAATCTTTTTATTACATTTTTCATTTCTTTTTTTTTTTTTAATCGTGTGAACACGAAATTAATAAAAAGTGTTTTTGGATGGTTAAATAATTTATCAATTTACTTAGATTGCGACGTCTTTTTGTCCAAGTATTTTTGTAGATAAAAAACCAGCTTTTTAACTAACTATGTGAATTGAACTTTATAAATAATTAATTAATTAATTCCACTTATGTTATACAAATAGTGTCCATAGTTTTCTATTATTCAAAATGACATGAATATGTTTCCAATTAAATGCACAACACTTTTGTTGAGAATAACATTCTATAACTTGTGATTTATTAACTTGTGAGAGAGTTCATTGATTGTTTTATAAATTCACACCAAAACATTCAATATGGAATAATTAATAAATTCATCAGAGTTCTCGACGAGATGTGAGGTGAAGAAAAAATGTTAAATGGAATTTCTTTCTGTTATTGTTTGGATTGGACAATAAACGAAAAGGAAAGTAAAAACAAAAAATTTATGTATAATTTTTGCATGTTTATGCAAATTAAATAAATACGCACACAAACATACATATTTAAATTACGATTAAAATTAATTAACAACAGACGCCAACGCAATGCTATTAGGGATCTGAATGGAACACAATACTAAGTAAATTTAACATATACATCTCCTGTTTTCAGAATTAGTAATAAAAAAAACGCGGCAAACATTTTTCTTACAAAAAAAAGAAAACAAAAACAGAATACAATAATAAATTAAAAAATAAAAAATCAACAACAAGTATGTTAATGAACTTTAAATCGTAAAGAAGGAGGAAATAAATCACACAAAATATAAATTAAAATCATTTACAAAAAAAAAAAAAAAATAGAATCAGAAATGAAAACAAATACAATAAAAATACTCAACACATTTTGATATTTATATTCGCAACTTTATCAATAGCACAACTGCACAAACTACAAAATTAAAAACAAAACAAAAACGAATTGGTGAACAATACACACACTTTACATTTAATTTAAATGGATAAGTTTTTTTATTTTTATTTTTCATTTTTTGATATTTTATTGTTATTAAATATTTTGTTGATCTCAAGTAAAAAGGTCCTAACTCACATACTTTCAAAAACAAATTTTAAATTATAAGTATCGCACAAATAACTCGTCACAAAATTTTAATGCAATTTATAGATTGATTCTCATTAAAGCCGGAATTAAAATATTGTCANAAAAAAAAAAAAAAAAAAAAAAAAAAAAAAAAAAAAAAAAAAAAAAAAAAATGGAAGTTGGAGCGAGACCGACATTGTAAGATTTACTTAGATTTTAAATACAACGACCGCAATAATATTATAAACAGAATAACAACAATAATGCAATAAATTCAATAACTTATCAAATACAGTGCCAGTCAATATAATAGCACCAGTTACAATTATACCATATGTTTCGAAAGACCAGTTTACTATTATTTTTTTCTCAGTGTAAAAAATAGCTACATATTTTGTATTCTTTCAGACAGCATTTGTTTTTTTCTTAAATTTTGTAAACGTCTATTAGTAATGACAGATCATTTATTAACAACTCGCTTTTCATGCAGAAAATTTAATAGCACCAGTTGGGTTTTTCTAATTTTAGTAAATTATCTAAGAGAGAAGAATCACCGAAAAGAAATTACAATTGAAAAGATTGTTGACACATTTTGTGTAGAATTACGCAATATTCTTGTTAAAATTACATAGCAATGGGGCGCGGAAAGCATCGTAAACCTGAAAAACGTGAGCTAATAAAAAAAAATTGTCATCTAAACGGAAATCGTACTTTAAAATCAGAAAATTGCTGTACCGTTCTAATAAAATGATAATAAATGCCTTGAGATATGAGCCAAAAGTGGAATTCCGTTAAAACGTTTACTTCGAACGACTAAAAGCAATCCGTTTATGTCAGCTACGAAACTCAAAAAAAGTGTTCGGCATACCCAGAGTAGAAACTATTCGTCGAAAACTACGAGACAACAATCTTAACGCTTATAGTCCCCGAAAAGTGCCGTTCCGTTCCTCTAAGCATGTTGCAAAACGGCAGTCGTTCGCAAAAGCACATGCTAATTGGCCCAAGGAGAAAGAGGAACAGATGGGTCCAAAATTGTAATTTTTGGTGATATTTTGTTCACAGGCCACCTAATAGTGAATACAAGCTCCAGTTTACAGCAAAAATTATCAAAGATGGTGGCTGTAGTATTATGGTATGGGACTGTTTTTCATATCAAGATGTAGGCTCCATACATAGGTTAAAAACCACAATGGATGCATCGGTATATGAACAAATCCTAGATGAAATAATTTTACAGTATCCTTCGTACGAAATGCCGCTGGTGTGGGTATTCCAGCAAGATAATGACCCAAAACACACCAGCAAAATGGTAAGTAATACAGCTAATTGTTGTAAGAAATTACCTGAAGTGCTATTATTTTGACTGAGCAATTTTTAAGTTTTTTCATTAATTAATTAGCATAGTTTTATCTTTTGAAAGAAAGCAATTTATTTTTTATAATAATAAACTACGTACATTAAATAATTTTTTATTGAGTTTTGAACTAAAACGGGCTAACATTTTAATAAAAATTTAAACTTGGTGCTATTATATTGACCGCAGCTGTATGCACATATGTAGTACATACATCAATTGTAACACCTACCAGATGTGCATTCAATACATTTATTGACAGTCGTTAGCAAAAGTAGGACATCAATTTTGAGAATATTTAAGAAAAAAATATTGAAAAATTTTATATTAGGATTGGTGGTTGGATCAACAAAAAAGAGTGTGCCAACAGCACCACAATGAATAAAATAAAGTTTTTACATACCTAGACTATTGAAAGTTAGTTAAAAAAAATTTATAATATACAGTACGTGAAAAAATTTTTTTTCTAAGATCAATATTTCAGCAATGGTAGACAAGCGTCATTTATATTATGTTGTCATAGAGAATTTTCACAATATTAGCACTGTTGTAAATGCTTACCAAAACAATGGAAACTTCTTCAAAACTTCATTCAAGTGTTCTAATCGGACGAAAATTTGATAAAATAGTAGAACTAGCACAAACATATTTCATATGGTAGTCTTGTTTTTCCAGAACAATTGTTCGAAGTAGGTGAATCGTTTCAGAACAAATTTTCAAAAAACTAAAATTGTTTCGAAACAAAATGTTTGTTGGGTGAACCCAGCTTTAGTCGTGATTACTGTTATTTATTGTTTTTCACTCTTTTTTTAAATATTTATTTATGAATTTATTTTTGCAGATTCAGTGTTTTAAATCATTATTAAAAAGGCTAAAATAATAATTAGTGAAGGCTTAAAAATTAGAATAATAAAGGATTTTAATGCTGGAGATAAGAAAAAAAAAAACAATTTGTGATAAAAATGGATTTAACAAATCAAAATAAAAATTATTAAAATATTTTGTGAGTTAGGTACAGTGAAAGCTCATAATTTGGGAGGAAGACCTCGAAAAACTACTATGATGGAGAGTAAATTTGGAAAGATAATTGTCAACGAACTTCCCTGCAACTTGCCATAAACTGCGTGTGCAATCCTCACACTTCACCAAAATAACTCCAACGTGGCTTAACGATAAGGGGCATAAAGTGATGTCATGACCGCCTCAGTCACCTTACCTCAATCCGATTGAGAACTTCTGGGGAGAGATCAAAAGAAGTGTGATGGAAGTCCCAACTTCTGCAAATGAATTGTGAGGGCATGTTGTTCCAGCTTGATGGGACATACCACCTAATATGTGTCAGAACCTAGTTGAGGGCATGTCACGAAGAATTGAGGCTATTACAACTGCGAACAATGAATATACAAAATATTAATGTGCGTAATTAAAGAAATGTTTATGTTTTAGTCAAACGCAAAAAATTGATCGCATTCGCTTTTTGGATTTATTTGAATGTTTAAATAAAACGGCTTCATAGATTACTCCCCCAATGAACTCCTTTAAAAGAAAACAGAACAACAAAAACGATTGCCCCACAAGTAAGATCGCAAGAATGGTTCTTGTTCATGTTTAGCATTTTCAGCAAATAACATTTGTCAGTCAAATCAATCAATTACGTTGAATTCCACCAAAGGTTTCGTGAAAACAAAGTCATTATATTTTTTCTTATTTTTATTTGAATTAAAATATTCTAAATATTTACTTATATGGTATATAAAAGTGTGGTCCTATGGTATATAAAAGTGTGGCCTAAGTCGACTTAAGTGAATTTGACTTACGTATGCTATTATATTCTATTAATGAAATTTTATATTTACGTGAAATCCCCATATCTCTAACAAAGTTTTTTTTTTTTTAAAAGTAAGTAATAATGATTGACCTAAGCCGTAATCAACCTCCATTACATTTATAAGGCTTCTATGTATAAAAAGCGATTTTTCTCGAAACTATAATTTTTGGACTTAGGCTGTTATTGCTTGGTTAATTTAATTTACTTAATAAACCGAAGAGATTTAATCCCTTAATCCTTAATAAAAATGTCTTCGAACAAGCAGTAATCAACCGACCGATAAATCCTCATAATAAACATAATAAACTGACCAATATCTTAAAAGATTTGTTTGACAAATATTGCCAATTATCATTATAAAGAATTTAATTTAAAACCAGTTTTTATTTTTGCATTAAGAACCTGTTTAGTATAAATACGATATTATAAAGTATCTTAATTATATATTAGCTATTGATTAGTCAACAATTGCAAATACTTTTCATAATAGAATGCTGCTTGATTATTTCGATAATAGAAAATAGAAATCAAAAGTTATTCAAAATTTAATTTCAATTTTCACGTGATACACAATTATGTTTAATTAAATGTTTTCATAAATATTTTTCACATAATAGAGTAATTAATATGATTATTTTAATTTTATATGAACGAATTAAGAGAATATTAAAACACATATTTTTTGGATTCTGAACGTTTTATAACAATTTACCGATGACTACTGTTTTTAAATACTTATTTAAAAGAATTTTCGATTAAAAATTAAATTTTTTTAAATGTCAAAGATTCCAATTAACTAAAAATAAATGTTCGGATGAAATTCAGAAAATATGCAAGCGACGAATTTATTTTTGAAACAGTACATTGAGCACCATCATGTCCTATTCAAATTTTATTTGAATTTAATAAAAAAAATTTATATGAGTTAAGAAAATTACTTGATAAACAACTACAACTACAAAAAAAAAAAAAAAAAAAAAAAAAAACAAATTATTTTGCAAACAAAAATAAAACAAAAGCAAACAGATATGAATTTAAAAACAAGAAATTTATTAAACATACTTATTATTGCTTATTATTGAAATTATTATGACGTCCAACAAAACCAGTTTGTGATAATATTGTATTGAGATGTCAGTATAACAACTGGCTGTGTGTAGTAACTGTGACTCGAATGTACAGAACAGTAAATTCTTATATTTTTTTTATCGGTTTGCTCGACTAAAATTATAATAAGATTAATTTATTGTGAACAAGTAAAATCCAAATATAAAATCGCGTTTATAACATTAATTTACTTACTTCCTAAAATCCAAAACTAATATCGGTATCTTTAAGCGGCAAAAACAGATGTTTAAATGAATGTTTATAAGAATTTATCCAGAGGTGATGACGTCTGCCAAAAAAAAAATATGTAAATGTGTGTATGTTGACGCAACACACCTCTAAATATCAAAAAGAAAATCAAAAATTCATATATTAACACGTCAGTTCGGTTTAAATACTAAATAACTAGACCGTTCGACAAACGAATGTTCGAAGTGAAGATGAAATTGACAGTCAGACTAAACAAGAATTTGCTGTGGTACAAACAGGTTACCACACATCTTTACTCATAAATATTTAATGTCTATTTCTTACGTTATTTGTTTACAAAGATGAATTAACTTATTCTGAAAAGTATTTTTTTTTTTTAATTTTACTATGGCGACCCACAAATTCATTCAGTTCAAAGAAACTAAAGAGAAAAGTTAAAACTATGACTATAAATTGTTATGCAGAAGCCTTAAAAATATTGGAACTGACATAAATTTGAAAAATTATTAATTCTAAATATTCATTTTGTATACATACATACATATATTAAAACTATAAAAATTGCAAGGAACTCGACTTTTGGACCAGTTTGGCGGAATAAACTTGTTCATAAATTTTTGATCGCACTTTACGATGAGCGTTAATGATTGTTATTTTAATAAAATTGTTTTTTTAATTTTTTTGAATAACAAAATGCCAAACATCGATTAAATAATTTAAATGGCTTTTGTAAAATTTTTTATGGCCATTATCATTGATATTCAGCTACCACCAGGGACGTAAAGACAGACAGGCACGTGTCCACATATAACAAAAACTATACGGTTAAATATAATGAATATAATTAATAATTAATACAATTTATTAAACGTTATGATCATAATTTTAATAAATCAAATATTCAAACTACTGTAAATACAAGTTAGATGCAACAACTTTTTTTCTAATCTATTTACTATAAGATGCAAAAGTTTACATACATTTTAAAGAAGCGGTAATAATATTTATTTACAACTTTAATTATAATTTACAATAGCGTAAATATATTCCACATCTGATAAGACACGCACATTAGACAACTGAAAATTACTGCCTTTGATTCGTATCAAGTGTAACGAAAATCGAAAGCTCGATATAAAGTATTAGTTTTTCGTTGCTTCATTTAGAACTGAACGTAGAGTTTCTGTAATCTAACGATTAAATGCATTTTATCTTATCCACATTATTTACTCCGCTTATTTATATAATAACTATTTTTTACACAAGATGTTTCGATACAAACGCTTTGTTATATCACCTCCTAATGATCCTTAATGGTGAATTAAGTCAAGTCTAGTCTGAATTTGAGACACATACAAATATAATTGTTACTCAAATTTTGGATTTGAGCAAATTGTTAGATTTCTTCAGGCTGTGTCACATTTATTTGCTTCACAATTATTAATAAGTTCTAAAGTTCAATTTATATTAAAAATTTTAAGATATCCATGTATCCAATAAACAATTTCTTACACAAAACTAAAGTTACCTTAAAATGTTAGCCAAATCAGGTTTGCTTTGAAATGTATTTGAACATAATCATGTTAAAATATTTAAATAATATATGTTTTATATTACGATGCAAATTAATAATAAATTTTTTTTAATAAATTATGCAATCAAAACTATGCTCAACATATGTGAAGATGACATTAAATGAACAGAAGTGAAATCGTGAAAAAAAAGCGCGTAAAAATGGCAAAACGATTCAAAACATAAATTGATTATGAATTTATAAATATATACGTATATATGTATACATATAAATCTTATAAAATTATAGAACAATTCATCGGTCATAACAAAATATGTGAAATTGCTAAACGTAAAAATATGCATTTAAAAAAGGGAATTTTAAATAAAATTCTAAAAATTACTTTTCTACATAAAAAATATTTGCAGTGTACAACCTATGCATATACAAGTAATTTCCGACTTATTCCGACTTTCCAACTATTCGCACTTACGACCATTTTTTTTCCAATTTTTTCATAGAAAATAGTTAAAGAAGACAAATATGTAGTTGCGGGGAATCCCTAAAATATATGAGAAAATTTAAAAAGGATAAGTTCAATTTACATACATATTTCAGTACAAATAATACTTTACATTAGCTAAGTCGGAATTGTTTAAGTGAATAAATTTATATCATGCCAAATTGCAAATGGCATTGAATTATATGAATTTTGATTAGTTTCATTTCTCCTGACCCTCAAAGTTAGTAGTACAGAATGTAATTTTTTTCTTATTTTTTTTTTATATGAAATTCGACTTACGACCGATTACCAGGAACCTATCTCGATCGTAAGTCGGGGAATACTGGTAGGATGTAAATAATAGAATGTATTGCTCTTTAATTAGTCGAATAGAACTCAAAAATATTGTTCTATATCTTTTGAGTTAGAAAGGCAATTTTTTATCATTGCCTGTTTTAAAGTACAAATAAAAAAATATTGCCTATTCTATAATACGAATAACTGTATTTTTTGAAGGAATCCCTTTGTGTTCCTAATAGAGAAATAAGTGCGTTATAAGCGTATATATTATTTTACTATAATTATAATTTTTTGCATTGTTATACAGTCACAGAAACAAGTCTACATACGCCGTTGTACGCCGTTGTATGTAGAATTTTTCCCGCTATATATTTTCATTTTTTTTTAATAATTTCTAGGTTATATTTTTATATTCGATTTTGTCTTCAAACACTCTTAGGGCCATTTTTTTTAGTGCGATATTAACGATCAAGTTAACTTTAATCGTCAGATTCAGTTTTTGAGTTTACTTAAGCTGGATTCACCCATGGTTTCGGAACAAAAATTAAAATTAAACCAATTCAAGCTGAAAATGTTCCGAACAAAATTACTCTCTTCCACTCTCTCTCTCAAAAAGAGAAACGTCAAACTCCATATAAAAAAAATTGTTTCAAAGTTTCAGAAATTTTGTTCCGAAACCATGGGTGAATCCAGCTTTAATCTTAACTTAACTGTCGAAAGAAGTTGACAAATTTATTTAATTTTAAAAAAAACTTTTAAGTGAGAGAAAGCCGAATAAAACAAATAAATAAGTGATTATAAATTATATAAAACCCAAATTGAAAATAGACATTCTTAAATTATTTATTATTTATCACAAATTATTTTTTAATTAAATATCGTATTCAGCTGCTTTTGTTCTATACAAAAGCAAAAAAAGTTGTGAAAAAAGTTGCCATTTTTGCTTATAATTGTGGCAGCTCTACAGGGTTTAAACTCCCACTCAAAAAATGCAAACTCAGTTAATGTAAGATTAAATTTAACTGGAGGTTACCTTAAACTTGAGCTTAATCTCACACTCAAAAAATGGCCCTTAATGGTAACTGCCTTAAACAGCGTTTTAACACCTTTTTTAATTTGATAAAAATTACCGGGAAGAAAGTGTACATATTTTCTTTGGCTGTACGTATAAACGTATGTAATTTTGATTATTTTAAAAAATTTTTTTGTAAAAAAAATCAATTCAACTATCTTAATCTGCGTGTTATTTCGATAATGAAAAACTTTAAAAAATTTGAATAAAATTTTACTTCAAATATCATTAATATTATTCTTTAAGTTTGAAGCAAATTGAGCTAGGGGGGTTTGTGCACTTTGTCAGCGTTCTTAGATATTCAGGGAGCCTTCAATAATGTTATCACCCTTTTGATTAGAGATTCACTTATGGATATAGATACTACGGATTGTCTGATACGGTTTATAACTCACATGTAGAATAATAGACTACTCTGATGGAATATGGGTGCAGTATTCCCTGAGGGGGATACTTGCCCCTCTTCTGATTGCAAATATCGTTTTTAAGCGTCTATGGAGTAGGGACGTTAAGATTTTGACATTTGCCGATGATATGGCTATTCTGGTAGGTGGTGTAACTAAGAGAAACTGCGCTTGAAGTTTTATCCTCATGAGCTGTAGATAGTGGCATAGGTAAAAATCCCAATAAGACAGAGATAAGAATCTCGGTGTTATTATGAAATTGGAAAAGTAACGTCGAAGATAGACCTGTGGACCAGATCGTATCCATCTATGCTGGGTTCTGAGGCGTAGCGGGAATAAGACGGCGGATGCTCTAGCTAGATTAGATTCATTTGCTGACCGCAAATGCCTTGTACTGTATGGGTTACAGCCTCGTCACTGTATGGGTTAGGAAGCAGAAGCGTTGAGAAGATGGAACGGATATCATGCGTCTAGCAGTATGTGACCTGTTATAGGTAGTGATAGAAAAGATTTAATGCTAGAACTATTGGGCACGAGGGAAAGTTGAATACTGTCGAACAACTCCTCTGAGGATGATTTTGAAAATTTAGTTTCTCTGTCAGAAGTCGATATTAGGGCTCTCCAGAGATTTATAAATAGTTTCAGTTGGTTAAGAGGTGCTAGAACATTTAGGCTGTATACTTGTATATCTGTGGTCCTCCGATTCCCTTTCACAATTTTTTTCCACTATCCTATTTCCTTCACTAACCTCTCTTTCTAGGACAAATTTACAATGGTTGATTTCGACCTTGGGGTATCGTACTTGTTTTAATGACAATTACACGGCCTCGAAGTGGTAATTACTACTCTTGAGAAAAATCAGTTCCTATATACAGAAGAGAAAGTGCATTAGAAAAATCTATTGCGAAAAGTCAAAAACGATGATTAAAGTCTGACTTAATTTATTTAGGCGCTTATTATAAATGTGATGCGATTTGGCTACGACTTAAAGTTCCGCTGCTTTTTATCAAATTAAAATAGATGTTGTAGCGTTGTGTAAGGTATTTACAATCAAGAATGTTTGAAGAGCTTTAGATTATGAAGTCTTAGTTAAGGACAATGATTAAATTTTAACAATTACTGAAGTCTTAATTTTTATTTCATAAACTAAGCACTATGCATCTTAATAATTAATTTAATTTTTTTGATATACTATATACATGTACCTTTAAGTATCCCATGATTTTGAATTTTCAAATCCATAAATTAAATTTTTAATCAAACGGAACAATTTGATAATTTTTACGTGGATGTGTCTCTCTTTTTAGACATCCCTGATTGCGGAAATTTACAATAAATATTTCTGGCAACCTTAAAATTTAGAGGAAAATATTAAATGCAGTTACAATGATAACAATAAGACCCTACTCCACTCAGACAATTATTAAATAAAAAGCGGAAGGCGGTTAAGTACCAGGGTATTATAGTGTTCACTAACTGCAAAATACAAACTGCTCTGTAACGCGCACTCATATAATTTATTTTTTCAATTCTCTCCAAAGAGTAGAAACTTTTACTAAAAAAAAACGTTGAACTAAGAGAGAATTGCTGGGGCTTCGCAGACTAAATCCATATGAAACTTTGTTAATGCAGGCCCTTTGTGCAACTTATGCACAAAAACAAAAAAAAAACAAATTCTATATTCTATGCGAATAATAAATACACGTACGCATACATATTTACCTATGTATGTTTGTATGTACATACATAGGCACATGTAGCAAATGTGAATGAATTCTTTCAAGTGGTGTAGAGTATTGGCCGCAGCCACAAAAACTCTGTATTTGCAACTTTAAACATGAGTGTTTGTGTACGTTTTAAAAGCAGTCTCGATTTCAAACAGCAACAATACAAAAGCAATTGAATAGATGCATACATGCATTTATAACCATATATGTACATACATATGCATATGTATACATATATACTATGTATGCACGTAAGTATGTTTAAAGTAGACAAAGAATTAACAACAACAACAACAACAGCGGCAGCAAAAATAACGATGGGGCAGAAAATAGAAGAAAATAGAAAAAAAATACAAGAAGTGGCAAAAAAAAAAAAATAAACTTCTTTTTCTAATGCTGAGACTAATACCATAGTTGGGCTGGTTTGGTTTACTGTTGAAAACTGCATGAATGCATGTTTTCAGGCATGCATGTATGAAACCAAACACAACAAATAGAAAAATAGCAGAAAACCCATAAAATATTGTAAAGAAAATCAAATAACAACAGCAAGAACACAATAACAAATGGTGTACAGGGTCAACACAGATTCACACAGAATTGCATACACTCACACGTTCACACATACAGATACAATTTCTATTGAATATTTCTTCTTGTTTACATTAGCATTACTTTCTAGATATAAATGACATTGTTTTTGATTTTACTTTTGTTGTTGTTGTTGTTGTTGTTGTTGTTGTTGTTGTCAAAGCCAAGTTAAACGAGGTGTCTGCTACCACAGACTTGAAGCGCAACGGCAAACATACACTTACACGTACACAAAAAAGAAATAGAAGATTAGCGAGAGGCCAAAGCTTTTTGCAATGATGGTGTTGCTGTTTATGTCTTGTTGTTAATAGCGTTGCTGTCAATGTTGTGTGGTGTGTTGCACTTTTTATACGTTGTCTATGCTGTTGCAACACAGTGTCGTTGGCCTACAAAATCTCAACATGTGTGCTATGAGTGTATAAGTAGAAATTGTGTTGTGTATGTATTCCAGGTTTTCACCATAGACATGTTATATAGACTTGAGTGTAGTGTAAGTGTGTGTGAAGTTGTTTTCCACTTTGGCATGAAGAATAAAGTAAGCATGACACGTCAAAGCCAACTAAAGTAATATTCAACCACTACAATGACAACGACGTATCACACTGGTTAATTTGGCAAAGAATGAATTTAAAATTTAAAGTTTTCAAGAAAGTAGTTTTTTCTTCAAAGTACATGGCCATAGCGGATGTATAGCCAAGTCAAAATCCTGGATTAGAATATCTAATAAGCTCTGTCACTTATGGAATATGCGAACAAATTTATGTTCGAGGTCCACTGTGCGTTAAAATAACGAAAAATATCTTTTAAAGTAGTGTTGCATTAGAAGTCAGTCGCAACTGTCTACATTATAAACACACTGGCACTTTTGCGTACGTAAGTGTTGCGTACGTAAGAGTAAAAAACTTAAGCAGCCTATTCGCTTCACACCGATCAAGTTGCCATACGACGAAATGTTGTAGACTATTTAAGTAACATCTAATAAAGATGATACAGTGAACGAACGAATAACAATGTCAACTAAACTAGTACATATCCCTCAACCACCTCTCATGATACACTCCTATTAGGCTAATACATACACCTATGTCTGTGTGTGTAAATTTTGTATAAGACGTACCACAATATAGAAATAAAATAAAAGTCTAACTAGAGCTTCAAGAGATGCAATCAAGTAATGCAGGCTATACACTCGTCTTGTTTGTTTAGTAGTGCTGGTAGCAACAGCTACTACTACTTTTGTAGGCAACAACGCCAATTTCTGCAAAGAAATTTACCACATGTAACTGTAAAATAAAATAGAGAAATCTATAAGCCAACAAAAGCAATAACAACATCGAATAATCTACGAGTTGGTTTTGGAATTTTTTAATTTGTTCGTTAATCTATTGCAGCTGAATAAGTGTGAGAAAGTGGAGTCGGTAGCAAATAATATTTCTGAGCCTGAGAGAGAATACGCGAAACTTACGATTACATGTACGTACAGCAACAGCATTGACAGTTGTTTGAGGTTTCCAAAATAACGGTATTTATATATAAAGAATAAAATCGTAAAGTAAATCATATTATTGTGTTGTATTTCTTCTTACGTGTTACAAAAACTTTGTTAAAAAATGGCTGTATTTAAACAATATTTTCAGTTTCTGAATTCTTTCTAGAGTTTCATGTGAATTTGGTTCTTATATGGTATCAAAACTATCAATAATTTATCATTGTCAAAATAAGAAACGTCAGATTCGACATTTGTAATTTTCTGAATGAGTTTTCTGAAACTAAACACTACTTTCCAGAAAGCTTTTGAGCGAAAAAGGTATTTATGAAGTATTTATGAACGTATTCAATGAAGCTGATAATCTGCTCTCTTTTCTATCTGTCACTAAGATGTAACACACATACGAAATATGGAAGCACCTGCTTTATAAGCAAATACTTCTACTTCTCAGTTTATTCTGTTACATCTAATAAGGATGATTAAAATTAATTGTTCTCAAAAAGTCTAAGAAAATTCCTTATTAAAAAGGGTAATGTGGTCATAAACATAGAGTAATGAAAACTGTGTAGTTGGATTTGAATTGAATATTGGAGGTAAAGATAATACAAATTATTTTTAACGACTTCAATAAATAAATTTACTTATGATACAAAAAAAATGAATTCAGTGCAGAAACCATTACCTAACCTAATTATCTGATGTTCCAATAAATTTTCTATATTATTACCCAATGCAATCCAATGTACCTGCCGCAGCCAAATTTTATAACTCCTCAAACCACAACGTTGTCACTTCCTTGTTTCATTGTTGTTATAACATTGTTTGGATCAAAAGTTCATATTCTTACCACTACAGGTATTCCCCGACTTACGACCGAGATAGGTTCCTGGTCATCGTAAGTCGAATTTAGTATAAAAAAATTTAAGAAAAAAATTACATTCTGTACTACTAACTTTGAGGGTCAGGAGAAATGAAACTATCCAAAATTCATATAATTCAATGCCATTTGCAATTTGGGATGATATAAAATTATTCACTTAAAAAAATTCCGACTTAGCTAATGTAATGTATTAATTGTACTGAAATATGTATGTAAATCGGATTTTTTTTTTAATTTTTCTCATATATTTTAGGGATTCCTCGCAACTATATATTTGTCTTCTTTAACTATTTTCTATGAAAAAATTGGAAAAAAAAGTCGTAAGTGCGAATAGTTGAACGGTCGTAAGTCAGGGACTACCTGTATTCTCATTAGTAAATAAAATATGTTTCCGAATATCAATATTCTTATTCTAGTGTTTATTGTTATGCAAAATATTAAATACTTTATGTTAATTTTTGAAACACTCCTTTAACGGATTTTTGATTGATACTCTTAAATTTTCAACTATTTCAGATTCTGGCCTATTTTTAATACTATCTGTAGTTCTGTAATTTCTAATTACTACTTGGTGAATAGAGCAACATTATTTAACATTTTTACCGTTTCCCTGTAAGATTTGTTTTTACGTCGGAGTTTGACCGCAATATTTCTAATCGAAGTTTCTTTCCATTTTCTATTTTTCGAGATTCAAGTTAAGTTGTCAGATTTCTGCACTTAAAGTAATGCTTTTAGATTAAATTAAATCAGAAAAAGTAAAAGTAGTTTAACTTTGTGTTTATTCCTCATTTTCTATTTTATTTAGGAGTTTTTGGATGCCCTCATTGTCTAGATGATCTGATGATCATGGATTCGATTCCCATCAAAGACACTGGTCTGTGACACTACACCGAGAATATGGTCGAAGTTACTCAGCTCGTATATAATTAAATATAATTCGTAATTGTATTGTAATCAGCGTTACCATATGCCAAGTTTTCCCTTTTTCCAAGTTTTCGCAGTTCCGAAAAAGTTTTCATTAAAGTTGTTTCCTAACACAACAAGTTTTTTCGACAGAATTCGATTTTAAATTTTTTTCCAATAAATTCCATAATAATAACACGAAATATTTACATTTTTAAATAAAATATCGTGTAATTTATTAGTCCCGGGCAAAAGTAGCAAAGAAACACCAACAGAGGGCAGCGGCCTCAGGAGTTAACGTTTGGAAATTTTGGCACTTTTGTCGAAAACAGTTTTTTCTTGTAGAAACAAGGGTTTTTTTTCCCAGAAATAAAAACTTTTTCGAAAAAAATTACTGGCAACGCTGATTGTAATGAATAAGTAAATAAAATAAAATATTTAGGAGTGTAGACTTTTTCGCTGGTTACTATATTTATTGATAATAATTTCAAAACTACTAATATTTTCAGCGTTTTTTTTTTCCGTCTGGTTAAAATAAATTTTGTTATAAATTTATGACATTTATTGATATCAATATCGATTTCTTTTAATAATATCAGTAGTTTTCTCACACTGTACGTAGATTCTTTTCTCTTTGAAAAAAATAAAAAATTAGAAAAATTCTGAATGAACCAACATCAATTTAATCAAAACAGAATTTCGTATACAATACTGTATAATATTTTGATGTCTAGTTAAATTTATTACAACAATAAGAGAAAATGTGTAAAAATACAAGATGAAAACATGAGAATGTATTTGAAATAGAAGATGACGCCGAAGAGTGAAAAAGAATCACAGAATATAGTCATAAAGTGAGAAGACTTGAAAACATATTAAATATCACAAAGTGCTCGTTTTTATACGAATGAATTTTCCACTGACGAACAAGAAGTATAAGTGGAGGCATACATATCAAGCCAACAAACATCAAACTCAGAATAAGTCATTGGCACTGATAAACAAGCGTACACCTTCTTAATGGAAAAAATCTTAAGATATGCAACTAGAAAGCAGAGTAAAGAGGAAAATTGTGAACGTTTAAATGTGTTTGTGAATAGAAATTTCACCATTTTATATATACCATGTATATAAAAAAAAAGGCTTCAAGACTAAACGTCAGTTAGTCATTCAGTCAAACAATGACTTTCTTAGTCAATATACATATACATCGTAAACATTTATTTTATGGATACAAGATATGCACTTACCTCTACAATATTAACCACACATACATCCATACATACATACATTCAGTGATATGCATCTTGTTTTGTAAGCTTATATCTCTGTGTTAGTCTAAAAGTATAGGTAAGTGTGTGTATGTGTGTGTATATATATGCGTGTTTAACTGTCTCGTTGCAGTTGCAGTGCAAGCAAAATAAGTATTAAATTTTAAACCAAATGGCAACTCGTGCGCAGCGAGGCAATGAAATGTAATCACAATTCAATTCCAAAGCTTTATTGTTCAAATCCAAAGACAAGACGACGCAACTGCCAACAACAAATAAATTATTTTTAAAGAATACAACAATATCAAGAATAACAGCAACAACAACAACAACAACATGTCAAATAATGATAGAAAAGTAGCAAAATGAAATGCATCTATCAGTGTATAACTAAGAAGAGCAAAACAAAAAAAAAAAACGTCACGGATGCAAAATAAAATAGAGAAACAACAAACAACAACAGTACAATAAATGAATACATACGTACAAGTATATGTATGTTCATGCTTACATATACTTTTTCACAGATGCATTCATATGTTCATCACACACACAACACAAAAGCAAAAAATGGTGGAAGAAAGCACTTCAAGTGCGATTCCACCAGCCAACTACAATAACAACAAAATACATTCATTCGTTGTGTGTTGTTCGTGGAAAATTTCTTTTAAGCACGAGAAGAAAAAAAAACGTTGTTTTCTTTTTTCTTCATTTTCACAAAAGAAGATTATATATGTACATATTCATATACATATATGTACGTATGTTGCATGTGGATATATGGTATACATATGTATGGATATACGATACCGAAGCTAGCAAAAAGTCCTAACTAACAAATAATGCAAAATAGGCTTTACAATCCGTCATTTGCTATTAAAAAATTTCAACCAGTTTTGAAATTTTCATATCTTCGAAGAATTCGATTGAACAGTGTTGCATTTTCCAAGAACGATTTTCGAAACAACTTTCTCTAAAACATAACTTTTATAATTATTATTTAGAAAGCACATTTCATTACAAATTTTATGTGTTAAAATACTTTAAGTACTCTAAGAGTACAATCATTTTTATTTTTTTTTTATTTAATTCTCAATTGAAAAATGTTAAAAATGTAAGTTAGGGCGCTATATGTTTTTGTTGGCGTTATTTATATAAATATTCTGTATAATGTAAGTCAGAAAAGAAAAGAATACTTATCATACATATAAATGTCACATATTCACACATGCACTTGCAATTCAATTGTATTTCATCTTCAAGCATTTACAGTGAGCCTTAAATGTATGCATATCGCTCAATGGTGCATATATTTTCTTTTTTTTTTTGTAATTTGAAAGGTTATAAAATCGCCTACCGATATTGAATATGGAAAATTAAATTTTCGGACAAATATCAATTTTTTTATATCATCAGCACTCAGGTGCAGACTTTAACCCATGCAGTGCATTGTGTTGGAAATAAGTTCTGGGGATAGGAAGAGACAGCAGTTTCTTTATAGGCATTATATTGAAAACCACTGACATTGTGACTAAAGAACAAATTATTTCCGTAATGAATTATGCTAGGCGACCACAAAAAGTTTTCTATAAGAAAGATAAATGCTACGGAAAATATGTGATTGTCATGTATTAAAAATGAAAGAAAATAAGATTGCATGTTCCAAACGTTGCAAAATATTATCACACATGAATTTGTACTCAAAAAACTTGGTCTCTAGTCAGTGACTTATGTGAGTGAGTAAAAGTTAAAAACAAAACAGAATTTGGCGTTGACTGATGTGTTCGCGTTAAAGTCGCTGTAGTCTAGTAGGTAGTGTGTTGGCTTATTAGACGAAAGGCCAGGGTTCGTATACCCGGTCAGACATCAAAAAAGAAATATGAAAAAATATTTCTTAGGCGACTTCCTCTCAATAGATTTCTGGCAAAAACTCTGAGTGTAAATAAAATTTCCATGAAAAGTTTCTCAAAAATCTGTCGTTCGGAGTCGACTTTAAACTGCAGGTCCTGCTACTCATGTATAAAAATGAACACACACAACATAAGTGGTGAGAGAAGCTAGGCCGTAATCCTGACTGAAGGGTTGTAATGGCCATTTATGTATGTATATATGTTTTCGCGTCAACAAATTGTGCTTGCATGAATCATTAATATGAATCGAGAGTTATTAATGCTAGGGACACGAATTTTACGAATTTTAAGATCCCGCACCCTATAATTTTTAGCTTAAGTGTTGACAAAAAATCTTAAAAATATTTTAATTGTTTTATGTTATAACCAGTCGTAATATTGTTTATAGGGTTACTAGGTTAGACACCTAGGCTGTAAAAAAAATATTACGTAGTATTATGTACTATTAATATACCGGTATTGATTTTTGTTTTTTAAACAAAATAATAATAAAATAAATTTATATATACATATGTATGTATATATGTATATATACGACAAGTTTATTCGAGTAAAAAACTGTATTAAATTTTATTTAACGACTTTTTTTAGCTCATAAAAATACCGTTATTAAAGAAATGTAAATGTTCATACCTCTTAAAAACCGATTAAATTCAAAATAAGAAGGCATAAAATTAAATCATAAACTAGCTGAATATGTTGAAAGTTATTTAAAAGAAAAAACTTATCTGTAAGATTAAAAGCAAATAAAACATAGCCAGTCGTCCTCTCCTTGCATTCTATGCTTTGAGCAGTTACGGTCATTTACTTTCCCAGCAAGTCTCACATGTACATATATGTGTACATACATACCAGCATCCGAAAGAATAATTTTTTTTACAGCTATTAGAACACGAATGCAAGGGAATAAAATTGCAAATTAAAAAAAAAAAAATGAAAACTTAAATAAACGTCTGTATGTTTGTCCGTCCCTGCTTTGTGGCTCTTTTCTTTTCGTTTCGAGCAATGCAACTGAAGAAATTAAAAAAAAGAAAGAAATGGCTGGCGGCAACAAGACATTTCTATGCATATATTTCCTAATTAAGTATCCAATAGATACCAGGCACAATAGATTCATTTCTAGATTTTATTTTGCATTTCTTTACACGTAATTTTTTATTTTCTTTTCAAACGAAAATTGTCATTCGTTTTGTTAAAAATCGTATACTTTTGTCTACTTTAGAAATTTTGAATTTCATTTTCACTTGATTTTTATTTAATAATTTTTTGTTATTTGTTCTCTTTTGGCGCTTAACGATATTTCGTTCGCGAATGGCATTTAAATGTTCATGCATTTTAAAAATAGAAGGGGCTCTTGTCTAATGCAAATTCTGTTGGTACTTTGAGAAAGAATTTTTCATTTTTAACAAAATTAGAACATGGCAAATTATAGTTTTTAATCTCTTAACAGCAATAGAAAAACGAAAAAGAACCTTAACGAATAATTAATGTTGTTGTTTGTATGTTAAATATGTATGTACATAATATGTATACGTCTATGTATATCCATTTCGTACGAAATTCTTTTGTAAACTTATTTATTGTTTGTACATATTGCTTAATTTATTAATTATCAAATGTTATATTGTAACAATTGTAAAATATGTATACTTTCCAAGGGTTATGCATATTCACTTGTCTAAATAATATAAATTTACAAAGATACGTACGTATATATGTGTATACATAACCAGCGCTTTCCACAAATGTAAAAAATGAGAAGCCAGGCTGCTGTAATTCTGACAAAAGGATTGTAAGGATTTGAATATAGTACATATGCGTGGTTCCGAATTACACTATAAACAATGTAAAGAAATATAACAGCAAATAGAAATTAACTATGGATCCGCAATGTTTTGGGAAGACCATAGAACGTACATATGTATACAAATTATCGATTGACTGGAAGCCTGGAGATAATAGAACATTAATAAAAACTATCTTAATGAAATAGAAATTGAAATTTACGTAACTGAGTTAAATTATTACAAATCCCGCTCATTATGCAAGCTTTAATGAATTTGGCCTCAACTTATTTAGGCATGTTTTCATAGTTTATTATACATTATATATAAATATTATATTATTAATATATTATATTGAAACATAAATCTGTTCTAATTGCTAAACATAGACGTAAACATTTTCAAGGTATATTATACAGTCTGTCAAGAAAATGTTTTGACATTGTAATCGAAATTATTTTTAATTTTTCATTAATTATTTTAATTAAATTAAAATATTTTATTGATTTCATTTCAAATTCAAAGTGGAAAATAAAAATTCTAAAAAGCAAGATATAATTTAGCAGCTTCAACGAAGAATTGGAAAGGTATTGAAAAGCAACAGCAATCAACATTTTGTGTACACACACCATTGGAGTTCATGGAATATATTATCTTTAGGCAGTACTAGTTGTCATATAAGCCAAAAAATTTTCAAAAGGGTTCAGTTCTGGTCATTCTTTAACCGGAAA
>QOCX01000205.1:20906-44332 GCA_005959815.1 Sarcophaga bullata | reverse complement strand
CCAAATTTAAATAAAACAGATTTCTAAAATCTGCTTTGCTGCAGATACGACCCCAAACCATTACGTTACGGTCGTTCTTTATGTTGCTACTTTTCGACTCTTTTAAACTTTTCAAACAAAATATGAATTATCGAAAAAGAGAATCACTTTTCTCAGTTGTTTCTTTTCACCAGGTTTTCATCGAATTTTATCTGTAAGACTGGATCTTTCCTCTTAACAGTACATCATGTTTGCAGTGTTATTCAAAACTTCTCCTTCTCTCGTATGCCATTCTACCAATTGCGTAGTTCTTTCTAGTAAATCAATTGTACTATTCCCAAAGAATTTCTATTGCCCAGCATTTCTTACTTTCTTCCACCTTCTATTCTTCCATTCGTTTCAATCCATATATAGAGTGAATAAATATCAGGTGGACACACAACAAACGAAAATAGTTTATGAGCACCAGGAGCAGTATATAAAAAGACTTTTTTGATTTTATTAATGCAAAAAAAAAGATAAAGAAAAAGATGGCTTGTAAAATCAAAATGTTTTTTTCATTGTAAAAAAATTTATTGACAAACTGCCTATAACTTTTACAATGCTTCCTGTTGTGAATACCTGTTTAAAACTTATGAGTAAGAAATTGTAAAAAAAAAATATTTTTTTGATTGCATAAAATGTTTTTCAAATCTAGAGTACAAGGCATAGGATGTTAACTAAACGATTTGGTATATATTAATTAAATAGTTTACACTATACAATCGAATAATGTAATGTGTAATGTTACGTTATAAATAAGGGAAAGATATAGGATGTCATAGAAAGCAAGACTGTGGCTTTTAATAAAAAGTAGAAAAAAATTAGAACTTTTAAGCCATTCAATTAATTCTTCATTATTGGTGCTATTTTTAATACGTTATTAAAAATGCTAGTGAATTCAATCAACACTCAATCCCGGTCCTATGACAAAACTAACCAGCAACGTAAAACACAATGGCAACGTATTATTAAAAGTAAAAAAAAAATTGTGAATAGTTTGTTTTGCCTGTGATGTTTTTTTTTTTTTCAATTCAGAATTTTTAATTTACTTCAGTCTTTCTAATATCAAATATTGTAAAAAGAAACTAACAACAAAAATTAATCTAAAATATTATAAGACTCCAGGCCATTATAAAAATAAGCTACACTCCATCTGTAATATTTTCCGCACTCGTTGCATACAGTTTTTTTTTGCCTCTGGTGTAGATACAAAGCGCAAATCATTATTTTTTTTTCTTTTTGAGACTATATTTTAAACCTTTGCTTTTGTACGTTTTTTAATTAAATAATTTGGATGTTATTTATTAATTTTAAGCGTGGGGAAGTGCACTTTAAATTTCTATTCTATTTCTAGTTTTGTGTTAACATGACATGTTACTACACATCTCGCATCAATAATGATGATGATAATGGATCAGTGATATTCCTAGCTAGTGCTTTATGGTGACGTTTTCTTTTGATTGTCAAACATTTATATTTTCTGTATGCCCAGAAACCCTGTTCCTATTCTCTTCTGCCAGATCACTTTCATGGCATTCAAATTCCGAATTATCTCTCGGTAAACTTTTATTGGTCTTCTCCTTCAGCAAATTTTAAGACAACTCCCCGCTCAGAGGCATCTAAATATTGATTTTCAGAAGCATTACAATATTGGTCATGGTCAGACATTGTCAATAACCTTTTTATTTCCTCATAAGATATTTTCTTTGTAGCCATTTTGTTTGTATTGTTTAAAAACTAATTGCACTAAAACTAAAGTTAGTCATTTCGGCTCTGCGCTTTCCGAAAATTCATGAATACTGCTTAATTGATTTACATACTCCATTAGACCATACTTGTAAGCGGGGACTTTAGAAACTAATTTCGTTTCCTTATGATAACAGTTGAGAGTGGTAGGTAACATGGTTAAATAAAAATATAAATTTGACAGCGATTTGTCGTAACTGTTTTAGAATATACGAATTATTACTTTTTGATGAAAGTTTTTTGCGTTATGTTTTCTAATACAGATTTTTTTGAATTTATTATATTATTCCTTTAAATAACTGTAATGGTAATAATAAATACATACATACATACATATGTACGTATACCTTTGATATTTATAAATTTTTTCACAACCTTAAGCATTTGAGGAACGATTCATGCGACAATTCTGCTTTGCATGTATATTTTTTCATTTATTATCTGTTTTTTGCATTTTTTAAAGGCAAATTTCATTCAATTACTGGAAAATTAAAAAAAAAAAGCTCGAAATGTAAAACGCCACTATTCTCTTCTAATTCTAATGCAAATATAAAACAAACAACGACGACAGTAGTAACACACCAACAAATATCAACTATACACGAACGAATGAACGAAAAGCAAATAGAAAACCAAAGTACATATAAGCAAAACAACGCGAGTAGAGAGTATGCGAAAGTTAATATGACCACGAGAGAGAGAGAGAGGTAAAAATATAGAAATGGAGAGAATTATTCTCAAATTTACTGGAGTGTACTGGCTTGCGGAACTCAATAATACGAATGAATATATAAAAAATAATAAAAAAAAAGTACAAAACGTGACAAGAGAAGCACAACAGAAGAAAACAATGTATACACAATAGAAATTTAAGAACAAAACGAAATGCACAATAAAGAATAAGAATGTAATAAAAATGGAATATAACATGTAAAGAAAATCAATTCCAACGAGACGAAAATGCAGAATTTTTTTACAAGACGAGACTAAGAAAAAGAATATCATCATTATCGCCATCATATTTTATGTACTCTCGGGGCCACAGTAGTGTATATTTATGCGTGTGAGTGAGTGAGTATTGATAAAGTTGAGAGTGGCTTTATTTTTAGTGAGGTTTCAATCTTAAAACTACAGCCTATCCAACAATCATTGAAGATGACGATTAAAAGTAGTCACAATCAGGAAAAGCTAAAAACGTAACTAAAATGAGAACAAGATACATAAATTGTGCAAAATAATTTTGCCGGTTGTTGTTGCTGCCACTGCATAAAACTGGAAAATTATAACTGCCGCTAGCTACCGCTCTCTCTTTACGTTCTCCCTATAAGAATTTTACCTAACAATTCGTTCATTTCAAAGAATATACGAAATACATAAATATCCAACCGTCTTCTTGTTGTCATTGCTTGTCATTATTTTCTCTGCAGTGGGGTTAATATCGTTTCTAATGTAAAAATCAATTTGCACATTTAAATTCAATTAATGAACTGTGTTGTGGTTTTTTTTCGTTTTTTGTTTTTAATTTTTTTTTTTTTTTGTGTGACCAGTTTTAAATGATTAATAAACTAAATAGAGAACTAAAAATGAAGAGAACAAATACCTTTTCTTCTCGTTGTACTGTATATTTGTTTGTTTTAGTTTTTTTTTTTACTTGCGCCGTTTGTTTGATTTTTTTTATTTTCTCAACCTTATTTTTTTTTAGAGAAAAGACAATAGTAAATAATAATTCGATATCACTTGTGTTTTTAATGATTTTTTCTCCTTTTTTTTAATTTGTATTTTTGCTGTTATTAATTGCTTTTAATTTCAAAAAATATTCAATTTATTATACTTTTTTGTATTTAGCAGAATATATTTCCTGTTTTAAAAAATATCACTGTTTTGCAATTGATTTTTATTAAAAAAAAAAAATATTTAATACAGAAAATTTTGTCTTAAATTTTTTTCGCTTGTCTTGACCGTCCTTCTGTCTGTCTGCTTGGTTGCTTTGTTTGTTTAAATCGCACACGTTAATTAAAGCCACCGATAAACTGTAAAAATGAAAGAAATAGAAAAATATCGAAATATTTTTTCTATTTCCAATTTATAATGTATTTTTATTTATTTATTGTTAAACAAGACGAAGAAAAACACTTTTTAATTGGGATTTATCAATACAATTGAATTTCGGCACATATACTGGATTTTATACTCTTTTTTTTCTGTAGATTTTGTATAACAATTTTATGTAAACCGTCATTAATAAATAATTTACTTTGTATTCCTTGTCGTTTAGCTTGTATTTAGTGTGTTTCTTTAAATAATTAATTTAAAATGAACCTTTTTTATTATTAAAACTTGCGCTACGAATCACTAGACGAACGTACACCACCATTAACTTTTCTTGAGTGAATTTATATGCTCGTCTTTATTGTTGTCTAGCCGACGTTCAATATAATTATTTCTTGTATCTTGTTTTGTGCTGCTTATTCTTCCAATTGCATTCTGGTATGATACTAATGTTGTCTCTTTTATACTTATAGCCCGTTTACGGTATGTGAAATTAAATGCAATTTTACCTTTGCATTCTAACTCATAAAATAAGTTTAAATAAAAAAAGAGAATAAAAAATTTAAAGAAGAATTATTCTCTTACTTTCTCTGCATTGATTTTCTTTCTCTCTTTTGTGTTGTGCTAATTTGTTACTAAAAGAATGCGCCATAAGATTGAGTATTTTTTGACACTCAATTTGAAAACGACTTGCCAGACTACACATTTTATACTTTAGCTAAATTGCACGAGTTTAATGTGTAGCAGTAAAAAGGTGGATTTTCATTATAAAAATACTCTTTAGCTGTTGTCCCCCAATCAGTGTTGCCACGAAAAACAATATTGTGAAAAAATCACCAAATAAAAAATAAAAAACCCAAAATGAAATCCACAGTTATTTTATTTTATTTTTTTCAAATTGAAATTTAGATACAACAGAGTAAAAAAAGGAAAAAAATAAAATAAGGTTTTGGTTTTAAAGTTTTTTTTAACAAACAAAACAAAAGCTCTTTTTATAAGAAAAAGAAATCACCAAAGGAGGAAAAATTATAACCAAATTTATGTAGTTCATAATTGTTTGTATTAATTTTTCCTGTTGTTTAATTTTGGTCCGATATTTTCGAATAAAGCACAAAAAATTATAAAAATATTTCGATAAAGAAAGTGCGAATTCCCCAATTTGTAGTTTTTTTTGCTAGCATTATTTAATTAATAGAGGTGGAAGTTTATAGTTATTATATTTAAATTATTTATATTGTTTTATTATCTTTTATATTAAGTTTACAGCAAAAGTTTAGTTAGTTCGCATAGGATTCTTCCCTTATCCATACATAGTTACCGTTAGTTTAAATAAAAAAAAATATTCAAAAATTAAATTCCAAAATAATTTAAATTTTACTCTTTATGGATTTTATATGCATTACACAACATTTTTAAATTTTAACTTTGTAGATGCCTAATAATGACACAATGGCAACCTTAGTGGCTCCTCCCACTCATCCCTATTTCACCAACCAATTTGTTTATGGTGATCTTGTTGGAATGTAATGGCTCCACTAATGGAGGTGAAAATTACTTCTTCTAGACACGAACCTGTTAGTTCACCACAAATAGTTAAGTGATTTATGATAATACAGTACATATTTCGAGTAACGGCACTTTGTTGAATTTCAATTTTATTCACCACGCCGTGAAAATTCACCACATTTTTTGCAAAACTCACCACACCGAATAAATTCACCGCACTTCCCAAAAATTTACTGAAAAACTAAAAATTATAATTTTGGCGGGTTCCAAAGAACCCACAACCCAGAACCCACGCACGCACGCACACCCCACCACAACCCACATAAATGCCCACATGCCTGCCCGATGATGATACGCACCACACACACACACACAACAAACATTTATCTGTTGCATTTTCAAGATTATTGAATTAAAATCAGAGGATTTAATTGGAGGAGACTTTTGTGAAATTGGATTTTGAGTCTTTATTAATCACGTTAGTTTTAAAGCATCATCATATGACACCTGGATGGAGATTTTTTTGGGCGATATTTGTTGGTAACTGCCATTCATTGGGGGAACATTTGTTGATTTCAAGTTGTTAGTCTGATTTGGAACTATCCAGTTTCTTTTAACGTAAAAGGTTTAACAAACGAGTATTATTAGGATGTGCGCCATAATTCACTGCCTGATAATCACCGCAGTAACTGTATATTTTCAGAGTTTGGGTGTGTAGCACAGAAGACTGCAAAAATCATATTTTTGTTGAATTAGTCGTGCTCACAAATTTGTATGCACAATAAATCAGAACACTCGAACGACTTACTGCTAATGATCGCACATTCTGCATCAAACCAATCAGACATTATTTTTGCGGTGTCTGGATTGATCGAGATCGGAAACCAAAATGCATTAATGCAAAAAATATTTTCTATGCAACGATCAAAAATTTTTTGCAATAATAATAAGTGATGGCTGCAAGAATTTTCAAATTTTCTGTTCTAAAAAATTTAAATATGACGAAAGTGATCGTAAATATCTATTTATATTGTTACGAAAATGGAAACATTGTTTGACATTAAACTGTTAAACAAAAGCTACAGAAACAAAACAACGGACTTATTTACTTAATAGACAAGTAAACAACAAACAACAACAACTCTAAAGGGACGAACAAGATACAAAAGCAACAAAGAAGAAAGCATGTATGGAATGTATGCAACATTCATCAGACTGTTTACGTCGCTATATAACAGGCAAGGCAAGGCACGCAAAGTCGGAGTAGAAGTTCAGTCAGCTGTGTGAAGGCGCGTTGCGTGTGAAGTAAACCAATCGTGGTTTGCAGAGCTCTGTTACAAAAATCTATAGAAGAATTATATAATAATTGTTATTGTTTATCGCAAAAGGCATAAACAAAGGAATAACAAATAAAGCAATTGCTGTTGTTAGAATTAGTTGTGAACAGTGGCACACAGAATTGTGTGATTAATAAAGTATTTAATTAGATGCAATCTACGAGCTCATATTTCAAACGTTTTTAAAAAGTAAAAACGTAACAATATATATACGAAAATGGAAAAAATCTAGACAATTTCACATCGTTTAAATCTACAGTTATAAACAAAAGCTACAAAAACAAAAACTATGAACTTGTTTACAAATTATAAATGATAAACAAACAAGTAAGCAAAAATACAACTACAAGAATAAGTGTAAACAACATACATAAACAAAACAAGAAGGCAACAACAACAAGTAGACAAGAATAAATGTAAACAACAATGTTTACATTTACGGTGTTCTCGAGAAGACGAAGAAGAACATTCATCAGACTGTTTACGTTGCTATATAAAAGGCAAGGCAAAGCAAATCAGGCAAAGAGTCAATGAAAGTTCAGGCAGTCTTCTGTGAAGAAGCTGTGCGTTTGAAGAAAGCAATAGTGGTTTGAAGAAAAAGCAGCATGGAATTTAACAAATCGTGAGTGGTCCAATTCAAAATAATAGGAGTGCTGCTACCATGAAACATTTTCAAAGTTAAAATTTTTATTGTACCAATTTGCAAAACATGATATATTTTAACGGTAGTTACAAAGGAATGTAAAAAATAAAATACAAAAGAGAATCCCATGATAACTTAAATATTTACGATGAAATTGATTCATTTCTGTGTTTGCCCTTAACTTTAGTTGATCAAAAAAATAGGAGTGTGAGTATTTTTTAAAAATAAAATTAAAGTGAAAAGTAAGTATGGAAAAATGAAGTTAAAACTTTTTCTAAAGTAATTCACATAAATTTTTGTAATAGTGGTACGAGGAAAGTACTGTTCTGAAGAAAAGAGACCTCATTAAATCGAAAACAAGGCAAAACTGATAAAGAAATTAAGGAAACCTTAAGTTGCTCCGATCAAATGATCGCAAATGCTTTAAAATATTAAGAAAAAGTCAGAAACGCGTGGGAGCATGCGCAAAACATCAAATGTCGATGACCGTCGAATTGTGCGATACAGCAAAATAAAACCTTCGGCGTCTTCAAAAAAATTCAAAAGCATCTGAATCTTGCCGTAAGTGGTCCTACTATTCACAAACGACTGATGGAAAACAATTTATTCGCAAGAAGTCCACGGAAGGTGCTATTGCTGATAAGACAACAGCATGCTTAAAGTTGGCCGAAAGAAACATGGAGAAACATACTGTGGACCGACGAAAGCAATATTATTTTATTTGGTGGTACTGGGTCTAGACAATACATTAGACGTCCGGCCAACATCGAATATAAAACTGAGTATACACAAAAGACAGTTTTCTTAATTTTAAACTCTGCATTTAAATGAAGGGTACTCCTATTATTTTGAACTGTACTGTACCTGCGGTCTCCAGCTTTGTACAGCGGGAGGACCAGTCGTCGAATACATTCTTTCAAAAATGCTCTCCTCCTACTCTACAGTAAGGTTCTGGTTTCATCAGCGGCGTGGAAACTAACCTGCGCTTTTTACTGCTTTGAACTAGAAAGAGTAATAACAGTTAATAATTAACCTGGCTGTCATTCACTACATTAACATTTCCGAACAACAAATAACCCTAGCTTCTGTTCAGTAGTTTTAAGTTTTAAGAATAACTTCTCGAAAACTTCTTAGATATGTTTGCACCACCAACCAATATCATGTTTTATGTTAGACGAAAGGTCACAGTTCAAATCACGGGTCAGATATCAAAACGAAATATTTCTTCGGCTACTACTCCTCGGCCGGCAAAAATTCTGAGAAAAAATATAATTGCCATGAAAAGTTTCTCAAAATATGTTGTTCGGAGTCGACTGAAGTAAACTGTAAGTAAACTGTTTTTTTTTTAAATTTAAAATACATTTTTCATCCTCACTTTCATTTCGATTCTGAATTTGTTTGAATGAACATACATAATAACTCATAGAAAACAAGATCAGCCATAACAAATTCTGTATAATTTGTGCAATTATCTGCTGAAGTTATTTATACTCCTGGAACTGTTGCTCCATTAGCCTTTCCTGTTGTTGAAGTTGTTCTGATTTACATTTGCATTTAATCTTTGTCTAATAAAAAGGCTTGCCTTCCTCGATTTTCACAAGACTGTCTGGATCCACATGGAGCATGTCAAATTAATCACTGACTAATGCGTACTTAAAGTTTTTTTCATGTCGAATGAAAAGCGCAGGCTACTCCTCAACTCTGCAATTATCAATTTATCAGGACAGAGCTGTTATTAGCGTCAGTTCTTACTCAAGAAGTTGAAATCATGGATTGGTCAATATTTTCCTTTGATATTAATTTCAATGGAAAACATATGAGGAATTTTGTCTAGCTTATAGATATCGACGCATTGGAAACGTGTATATGCCTTTTGAAAGAATTCTTTAGATTTTCATTAACCTTTGCACACTGCTTTTCTTCAGTTGCAAATCATATTCTGACTCAAATGTTATCTGATATGCACCAATATAAATTGGTTTTAGAAGTAGCTTTGTTTTTCCATATTTTCCATTCCGTAAATGTGTTTTTCTATAGTATGTGTTTCAGTATCGAAATTCTATAATTACGAATGCAATTTTTAACAAGGCACTAATCACAAAAGATTTTTAATAAAGAGTTTAAATTTTATAGCTTTTTTATTACTCTCTTTTTTGGCAAGAATTGTGAGAGTAAATAAATTGCCATGAAAAAGATTCTAAAATCTATCGTTCGGAGTCTAATTTAAACTGTAGCACCCGAAACTCGTGTATAAAATTAGCACATACAACATAAATGATGTGAGAAGCTAAGGTCGCAATCCTGACTGATGGCTAGTAATGACCAAATATGTCATCTTCTTTTTCAATTCTTTTATCTACATAACTATTCTCTCTCGCGGCCTTCTAGTACGAATTTATAATGGGTTTTGTACTTGTCCCAATGATAAATACACGTCCTTAAACTTACCCTATCCTAACCTAGCATACGTACTTTGTGCTCCAATTTATTGATAGAAAGAAAAATAATTTCCACTATCATTAACGATTTGTTGTTCAATTTCGTTTGCACCAAAATTATCTTTTTTCAAATAATGATACACAATTGGTCACTACAGCCCTTCCTTCAATCAGGGTTACATCACTTATATTGTGTGTTTTATTTTATACACGAGTGGCGGGATCTACAGTTTAAAGACGACTCCGAACGACAGATTTCTGAGAAACTTTTCATGGCAGTTTTATTTACTCTCAGAGTTTTTGCCAGAAATCTGCTAAGAGAAAGTTGCCGAAGATATATTTTTCCTATTTCGTTTTTAAGTCTGACCTGGGGTTTGAATCGTGGCCTCAAGTCTAATAAGCCAACACACTAGCTACTAGACTACAGCGACTTCTTCTTTACACTGTGCTACAGAAAATACAACCATAACAAAATCAATGTTCATTTTATTTTCGGATTAAACACAGTAAACTTCCAAAACTGTGTACAAGAAACAACCTAATCAGATTAATATACGAGACAAGTCTCTTTCTGCTGCATGGATTGATATTGTTGCATGAAATTACCAATATTGTAGTACCAAAAAACATTTTTTTTGTATTTTTTATTTCCAAAATTATATATAATTTTTAACCGTTACTTTTTTTTATTTTTTATTTTTAATGGCGTCAGATGTTGCTTGCGTAATAAATTCTCCTGTCAATCTGCCTTAAAATGCCCAAACTGTAAGGCAATTAAATTTATTAAAATTAATTCAATTTTTTTTCTTTATTAATTTCTACAAAAATTCTGCAACATTTGTGAGTCCATGACATAAAGCCTAAAAATATGACCGTCATAAACAATAAAAACAAAAATATTCATTAAAATTGTGGTCTAAAATATAATTTCCTTGTTGCGATTAAAAAAGGAGATGCGTCTTATGCCGCTATGAGTTTCTTTAAAAATTCAGAGGAAAGCAAATATTACTATCAAATATATTTTCAAAAATACACAGTTTAACATCACTTTCAAACGTAAAATAAACTAGCATTGCCTGTTGTAACAACATGCAACAAAAATATATTAAGTTTCAGACTAAGTTTGTAATTTTTTCAAATGAAAATTTTGTATATTTTTGCGTCTCTATTGAATTTCGAATTGAATATTAATTAAAATTAAATTAACTTTCTTCGATATCTATAGATATTCCCTCAGTTTTTCCGCAATTGTTAAAAGCGTTACAATTGTACGACCAAAACAAAATAAGAGCGTCGAAATTCTAAAATTTTATGCTCCTTCTTATGAAGAACTTTCTTTTGTAAATTGGAATCTTTTTAAAGTAAAGTATACAAGTGCTTGCAATTAATTTTATATTTTCATAATAAAGGGCTTACATAATTATGTTTTAATAATAAAATGTGAAAAACTGAATTTTATATATTATGGTTACTAATAACAACGACCGCCAAACAATGACGCCAGCATCGACAAAGACGATGATGATGTTATGTATTATTTTTTGTTCTGAAGACGACAAGTGAGGGTATGATGATGATGATGATGATGATGGTGATGGTGCTGATAATGATAAACTACTCTTTCATGAACAGTTAGTTTTTCAACTTTTCAGCAACAACTATTCACTCACCCACCAATTTCTTCAGGATGATGGTTAACAAAGTTGTTCCCACCAATTTATGGCAACAGAATTTATTTTTCTTAGTTTTTCGTTCGTCGTTTGTACCTTTCAGTTTTCTTGTTAACTTTTTTATCAAAAGGATGTAGTTCACTGCAGTTACTTTCCTATACATTTTACAAAATTGAAACAGAATAGAGAAATTTTTTTGAGGTTGAAAATCAATTAACTGTTTTCCCTATACTAGTAAGAGTTGTATTTAAAAAAAATCTCTCAATGTGGTTTAATTTACGCTTTAACTCTAACAAACTTGCATTAAGATTAAATTAAAATTGTAAATTGTAAATATTCAAAAATATAACTAAATAAAGTATTACTTTAGCTGTAGCTTTAAAGTAGAATTAGATGTATTTTAAATGTTTCCTAAGCCAATAATCGCCATCCTTTAGAAATTTAATTTAACGAAGGTTCGAAAAACTATTGTAAATACTTTAAATGTGGCTATTTATGTTTACTATGATGCTTTAAACACATTTAGGACGTCAGTTTATCCACTACACGGCTGCAAATGCAACTAATAACAAAGTAGTCTGGTATTTTATTATTTTTAAGATGTCAGCAACAAAACGAAAATTTCGTAATCAATGATCTCACGTTTTTAAAAGTTAAATATAACTTCATTCATTGCGTCTTTATTTCAGGCATTGACGCGAACAAAAATTTAAATTAGCCTAAGATATCCAACGAATGATAACGAGATAAACGCGAACGCGAACTTAATTGGTTATTACAACCCTTTAGGGTTACGACCTAGCTTGCGTGTGTCAACTTTCTTTATGAATGGCGGGACCTACCATTAAAAGTCGACTACAAACGACATATTCTTAAGAAACTTTACATGGCAATATTATTTGCTATTACTTTTGTCACAAGACTGCTAAGTGAAAGCCGTCGAAATTTTTTCATATTTCGTTTTGTTTGAGATATCTGGGTTGGGGTTTGAACCAAGGGCTCGTGCCTTATAAACCAACACACTATTTATTAGACTGCGGCAATTTCATTTATTATGTAGAATAGTATTTGTGTAAAATTAAGTAAAATTAGAGAAAGTTTAAGGAAAATAAAAAATAAAATCTTAGGTCTGATTACAGCAGTACCGTGGTACATTAAAAATTCGAACACACAAAGGGATCCCAATAATTGAAATTATTTAATATTCTGAAATCCTCTGGTTCGTGACATATTAGACTTCCGTGGGCATCTTCATGTAAAGAAGAGCGACATCACTCATCTCAACTCTACATATTTTTCTAATGTAAATAACGACGAAAGACTGATTTTGGTCAGTCATAAATATATTTCCTTTGATTTAAGATTTGAACACTTATAGTTTGTTTAAGATTTTTTTTGAAGATTAAATAAATAAGTAGAGAAAAAATTCTAAACAAACTCCGTCCAGGAAGCTTCATATCAGTTGTAATGAGACGCAGACCGGGTATACACTCCTCAAGGCTGCTGTAAAATCTGCAACGACTAGGAATAAGCGAAATATCCACATGTGTTCTATTTTAAGCTACAAGAACATTCGATGTGCCAAGTACTGTGCCGCAAGTTAGATAGGTTGTAGTCTGTAGCCAGAAGCCGAAAATGTATTTCATGTATGTGTCGGTTTGTGATGCAATCTTCATCTGAGCACTTCGTTGTCGTGAATTGTCGTTTGCGTAACAAAGAAGTTTTGTGCTAACTAATATGTAAATAAACACAAAACGTTAAAATTCAGAGATCATTGGATTATAATTAAACTTTTATCTGGTCAAGAAATTTTATAATGGAATGAGCAAAAAATAATAACGGCATCGCTGCCGTTTATAAACGTTACAGACTGACACTGAACGTGCTGAAAAAACTACTGTTAAGATTTTTCTACCTATTGTTATATTGAAACGTTTATTAGCAGGCTTAAAACAATTCTGTGAAATAAAGAATATTAATGGCCGTAGTTTATTTATTCAACAACTGGGTCAGACATCTTAAACAAAACGAAATATGAAAATAAAAGATTTATTTTGGCGACTTCCTCTCACCAGTTTTCAGAACGTAGGCCGTGTTTTAAATATTGAGAGTAAATAAAATTGTCATGAGAAGTTTCTTAAAAAATCTATCATTCAGAGTTCCCACTTACGTAGAAAATTATCATACGCAACATGGTAGGTATGAGAAGTAGGTTGCAATTATAACTTAAGGATTGTAATGAACAATTACAATTACAATTACAAAAAAAGTAACTAATGACGAATAAATTTCTATTGGACTAAAATTACTTTACAGAAATCAGAATGGTTTTAATAAAGTTAATAATGAGGTAGGGGATTTCTCCATAAAACTATTATAAACATTGACCTGTATAGCCTACAAAACTTTAAAGTCTCCAAAGTTAAATTTACTTATTCCTTTTTATTATGTCATTTGTTTACCAAAAATATTTAAAAAACTAGAATTAGATTTCCCACATTTGGAACTTTAGAAATACCTCTTATTATAAATACACCAGAAGCCGATATTACAGCTCATTACTGGTTTAACAAATTATAAACGAGAAGCTGACAATTATTAGTGGGCCTTAGATAGATCAGTTGAAGATAACAAAAATTTCAAACAATTTTTACTGTGCTAAATTATGGCATATAAAATATGAATATGACGACATCTCTCAGGATTTTTTTTTTTTTTTTTGGCAAAAATTCTGAAAGTAAATAAAATTGCAATGTAAACTTTCTTAAAATAAAGTAAATTAACAAATTCAAAGTAGGTGGTGTGAGAAGCTTGTTTATAATCCTGACTAAGGCTTAAGGCACCATAAGGGAATCGTCCTATTAAATTCTACTAACCGTGATTGTCACAAATTAGTCATGGAATTATTTTAAAATCGGCAAAATTAAGATATAACTATTGCAAACATTGTTTTGTTAACAAAAAAATTTATAAAATAATCATATCATATAGTATATCTTCATAGTACTACAAATTAATTAAAATATTATACAAAATATTATTCGTCAATAATAATTTAATTTCATTTATTAAAAAGAAATAACTGTTTTTAAAATAATTAAACTTAATTTAAGTACTTTGCGGGATTAATGTTTTGTTTAATAACTTCCATATGTATATGGGTTACAGTCGCCTTAGTCTAGTAGGTAGTGTGTTGCCTTATTAGACGTAGAGCCACGGTTCATACCCTAGGTCAGACATCAAAACGAAATACGAAAAAATATTTCTTCGGCGACTTCCTCTCAGCAGATTTCTGGCAAAAACTCTGAGAGTAAATAAAATTGCCATGATAAATTTCTCAAAAATCTGTCGTTCGGAGTCGATTTTAAACTGTGGCCCCGCCACTTATGTATAAAAATTAACACACACAACATGAGTGGTATGTGTGAGTTAGGCCGTAATCCTGACTGAAGGGTTGCAATGGCAAGTTATGTTTGTTTGCAATTTTGTGTCTTTGTATCTTTGCTAGATATCGGAATTCAATCCCATTCTTTTTGAAGCATCAGGTATTGACGATATTATGTCCTTTCAGATGCGCCGGTTGGATTTATTTCTAAAATGCTTAACTAAATTCATACCAGATGATTGGAGGCATAGTTAAAAGATATTAAAAATGAACGCAGATTTCATTTTATAATATGATTTATAAACAACAACAATCCCAATTATATTAGACGACGAACTAAATTTCAGGCATCAAATGCGGCGTAATACAGAATAAAACTGTTACAAACAGCTATAATATAATATAATAAATTGACAATTAGAAACTTCTAATACATACTAAGTATCTATTAGATCCAATACATATCCCATAACCACCGAAGAGTTACCATTATAATACAGATTATATCTTAACAAATGAATAATCATGATAAATAAATAATGACAAAAATTAAACTTTCGATGATTCTAAAAGAAGTTGAGAAACACTGCATACAATGCATTTTCATGCAGAAAATTTGTTAACATTATTTTTCTTTTTTATTTACGAATTAACATTTTAAGCTGTATTATTAAAAAAGATTACTGAATCATATTTGTACATTGTTTTTTCAATAAAATACTTTTTGATCATTAAAATATCGTAGGTGAACGCATTTCCATTTGCGTAGATTTTGTAATCATTTTAACGATGATCATGGATCAAATCAAATCTATTCTTGTGAAATATTGCCAAAATTTCCTCAACAATATTACTTGTCTTGGTATTAGCTCGCTTATGTAAAGGCCATGCATTGAGCAAGAATGTGTCGATCAAGTGTTTAAAGATGCACAAATACTCTTTCGTAGATCGATCAACAAGGCAACTCCACCCAAAATTTTTTCATATTCTAGAACAGTGTAGATCTTTCTCAGCTTTTTATTAAATCCTCTAAGTTAGTTCAGGGTTCCTACTGGATAGTTTTGTTATTCCTCCATGAAACAATAGAAATATCAAAATTATCAATCGTTGTAACATATTCGCAAGCATCTTCGCGTTGTTTCTTCTTGATAGATCCCAGTGAATAACTTGTACTACTAGTTATTGTTTGCCTTACTGGTAAGCATAAAATTTGCCAAAAATTTTTAAAGATAGATAACTAGCAATAGTCAGTTCCTTCAGAGAGCCTATTAGCGTGATTTTTCTCTTGCCCTGTATTTATTTCAATCTTATATTAATTATTATGTATTCAAATACTCTAACTAACATGAAGAAGGTTCAGCGATAGTAGACGATATCTATAACATAACATAAAATGAACAAATGAAGGAATTGAAAATAGGACAACAATATCTCAGAGTAAACCCTGTCAATAAAATATGGCTTTTAATTAAATCAATTCATTAAATGGTGGTGCCGCAGTGTAATAGGCCGCCTTACTGGACGTGAATCTTAAATTTAGTTCTGACATCACAGAAAAAATTTTGTTTATTTAACTTTTAAAACAATGTCTTATTTTTTGATGGAATTTCGATTCCCTGCCAAATATTGAAATATAAATACCCAAACTTTGCTAACAAAATCATAATCATATTCAAATACGGTTCTCCACTATCGTAGATAATTACACCAAAATCAAAAAGCTAAGACTGAATGAACTGCATGAAAACAGTGAAAGGAAATCACGTTCGATAAACTGAATTGAACCAGCATGGAAGTGAAACACTGGGTCACCTTATGCAATCAGTGAAATAAAATAAAAATGATTGACAGCAGTAAGCATAGTATATTATCAACAAACAAATCTTGAATCATGGTGTTCAATTAACAATGCTTGATGAAGTGATTGCTTATGACAACTCCATTATAAATTCCGAAAATTTAGAAACGTTCAAATCAAGGAGATTGTTAGTAGTAATGCAACAAATTTCAGAAATGATGAAACTAGAATTGATAAAAAAAGGTAACCATAGAATCATTAATCATTCGTTTCATTTTTATTTCGAAGCTCTAGGAGTTGCCTGCTAGTAAAATTTTTCTAGTGTTCCCATGGCAGAAAAATTTAACTTTCATTTTGAGGAAAATGTCAAGTATTTATCGAAAACATCGATGCCACGTGATCTAATTGGAATCATTCTAACTTTCATTTTAACTTCTTTCATTTTTGAAATGGAAAAATTAAATATTTTGTTCAAGCGCTTGTTAGATATTTAAAATTATCGAAAAAATATGACATAAGACATGAGGTATGTTTTGTTTGTTTTCTTGGAAATGATGTTCGTGGTATTGATTTTAGAGTAAAAAATACAATCTATTGTTGTTTGTAGAACTGTAAACAACAATCATTTCTAATAATATCAATCATTTCTAAGTAGCAATTAAAATTAAATCCTTTGTCTTCCCAACATTTTACTATAATGAGAGGTACTCAAGTACTTGCATTACTAATTAGATTGATTTAAAATCTGCTATTCATATCTAGAATTAAACATACACACATACAGTGGTAGTCTTGTAATTAGCATACACATCAAAGATGAAATTTATTTAAGGGCAGTTAAACATAGCATGAGGCATACTCAGACTATGTACAAAGTAAAGTGAACTTCAATCAAAGAATTTAACAATAAATGACACTTTAAGAGCCATTATTATAACTTGCCGTTAAAGTTGGGTTTAGTTAAAGGTACCTTTAGCTAAAGGGAACTGTAAAGTTACCTTTAACTTATTTTTGTTATTATAATTTACAGACAAAATAAAGTTACTTTTTCAATAAAATATGGCAATGCCACTTTAAAAAGTTCTTTAAAAACGCAGTGGCAACGACGTGCTTTCTTATTTGTTGTTTATTATTTTATTATTGCCATATTGAAAATAATATAGATAATATGGCAAGTTCAAAGATAAAGTGAACTTTAAATGTTAAAGGTAGGATGATCTTCCCTTTAGCTTAACGCTCACTTCAGTCTTATTGGTTACTCATAATAATGAAAATCAATTTATTTGCCCGTTAAAATTCTCCCTTTAGTTAACGACAAATTGCAATAATGGCCTTAAATGATAAAAGCAAAAAATTTTTTGTTCACGTAAATAGCACGTTTTCATTATAGGTAGACAAAATCATCATTTGGGTTTAATTCTGTTTAATATTTTCATGGAGACCACCTCCTTCTCCTTTGGGGAATATTTAACTTTCATGGTAGGACTTTCAAGAAGCCTCTGACATCTTGCATATTGTGTGCCATTCCATGCAGCTCAAACCACTTTCTACAGGTCTTGAATATGTTTGAGTGTGATTGTTTTACTTGTGTTCCAACATTGTTCCATGAATTGGATTGAAATCAGAGCTTAATACTGGCCATTATATAATATTTACTTATTGGTTCTTCAAATACTTCATCCAATCATCCGGTATGTTATCACTATTATTGTTATCGTGCCTAAAAATTCATTTTACATACATTGGTTAAATATTTATTCACCAAGGGATCATTTTTTATATGTGGCAGCTGTCCCTCTCATTATACAACTTCTCTTTCCATTATACAAATTTAATTGCCTTCCAAGTGTAGTGTGAATTGAAGTCATGCTTCGGTGGATGCCACACACTGTTCTTCCAAGTAGGGTCAAATATGTTAAGTACCTCCGCAAGGAGTTTCCGCATTCTTTTTTGCATGAGTAACTATTAGATCTGCGGGGTTTTCTTCTAATTACCACAGTGATTTTGTGTAAATTTGATTTTTTAATAGCATGAAACGAGAAAATTAATCTTTTTAAGAATAAAATATTCAACACAAACCTTTTTCTGAATGTGTGTGCTAATTACAAGACATAGACTGTATTTGAGTAATACATCCGAAGGAATTATATGAAATATGATTGATTTTAGCTTACGTTACTTTGCTGCTTAACTTTGAATAAACAATTGTGAACATCTTTAATTTGAAATACATATTCTGTTTTTTTTTTTGCTAAATCAATACAATACAATACTACTTCTTTATTTAATTTCTTGTCATAGTGATAACTATTTGCTTCTTTTTTTAGTCTACTCATACGTATAATGCTTTAAATTCAATTCGAATTATTCATAATTAATGTTGATCTAATTATTGCCTAAAAATATTTAAGAAATCCCTAACTAGCAATGTTTTATGAAGTGGTTAATGCAAAATTATAGATGGCCATTTGATATATTCCCAATATAATCGATTTCCTATATAATGTTCTTGTTCTTTAGGACAGAAAAGCTCAATATTTAATTACAAATTTATCGTTAGTTTCAATATATTTTATGGACATTAACATTAACTTTAAGGGCCGTTGTTACAACTTACCGTTAACTGAAGGGAGGATTAGAAGTGAGCGTTAAGTCATTCTACCTGTAACTTTTAAAGTTAAGTTTATGTTTTTACTTGCCCTAAAAAATGGCAGTGCTGGTGTAATGTTGACAACATTGCACAATTAAGCAAGTGTGTTTTAAACGCAGTGGCAACGACTGGCTACTTTTTTGTTGTTGTATTTGCCCATTTTGTTTATATTACAAGTTGTCACATTGAAAATAATGAATAATATGGCTAGTTCAGGCATAAACTTAACTTTAAAAGTTACCGGTAGGATGATCCTAACTTTAGCTTAACGCTTACTTCTATGTTACTGGCTACTTATAATAACGAAAAACAATTTATCTACCAGTTAAAATCCTCCCTTTAGTTAACGGTAAGTTGTAATAATGGCCCTAAGGAAGATCTTTCTACTTTAGCATTTAAAGTTCACTTTATCTTTGATTTGCCATATTATATATATTATTTTCGATATGGCAATAATAAATAATAAACTACACAACTAAAAGCATGTTGTTGTTACTGAGTTTTTAAAAGAACTTTTTAAAGTAACTAAATACGGCATTGCAATATTTTTGTAAAAGTTAACTTTATTTTATCTGTAAGTTGTAATAACAACCTAACTTTACAGTTCTCTCTAGCTAAAGGCTTTAATGGCAAGTCGTATTAATAGCCCTAAAAATCAGAATACCACATAAATAAATGTACATAAATTCATTGCAAGTATTTATTAATCGTTTCTTGTGGTAATCAAGCTTAGATTGGATAAAATTTATCTAGTTTTGTAAAAACTTAATTGAAAAGTAGAAAATAAACTCGAAGAATTGTCGTTGCTATTTGGTATAAAATATAGATAACATATTTGTACGAGTAGATATACTTGAGCTGAAATACTTGAATCCATAAATATGTTTTGAATTAATCAATGAATAACGTTAACTTTAGTAATTAAAAAAATACTTCAATTATTCTTAATATACACTTTAAGTATCATTTTCAAATGATGAATTTTCATGTTCTCTTTCAATGGATAATTTTTTTAATTTTTCCGCTATTGTACTTTACATAAAAGCCTATTTTGATTATGAAAACAAAAAATTAAATGCGAAAAAATCCTAGTGATATTAGTTCCATTAAAATCCATTTTGGTTAGGTTTTCAGTCAATCAATTTCCGATTTATCGAATAACACTGTTACAAATCAAATTTTTGAAAGATGGATTCTTCTTGTTGGTACAACAAATATTAATCAAACAAACAAACAAATAGCACGAACAACAAGTTCCCGGAAATAGACTATATTAACAGTTTCACAAACACTCTCTGTCAATTCATAAATCGATACAAAAGAGCTCGTTTCGGATTATCGGAAAATTACGGTTTATTGTATATTTTTGACTGTGAGTGAAATGCAAACATGTTCTTTCATGAACTCTATAGAAAAAATATAATTTTTCTATTTAATACAACTAATATCCCTTAAATCCCCTTACATCAATTGTTGTACATGAGTTCATACATATGTATATACATATGTATGTACGTAAGTATGTGTATGTATGTGGGAGCGAGTGTATTTGAGCTTTTTTACATTTATGGTGTGGAAAAAATAAGCGATTTAAACCCTTTTTTCTCTCTCTCTCTTACTTCATGTTGAAATTAGCCAACAGTCGCACAGTTTCAACAGTCGTACAGATCCTATGTACAATTTTGAGAAAAACCCCTCCGCGTGGAATAACAGTGTCCAATGTCTGTCCATAACATGTTATCTTCTTCGTTTTTTCTGGATTTCTTTTTTCATTTTTCCATTTCACGGGATTCTATTGATGTCTATTTCGAAATGTTTGCGAAAAAAAAAATAAAACGATACAAAAAAATAAGAACTCAACCAAATTGGAAAAATAATCCATTCATATTGGATGCTGGCTGAACGGATATAAGAACTAGTTTATCACAGCACGACTTCAAATATTTGACAGTGTGTTAGAAGTGACACTATAGTTTCACTAATCATTGCATACGCATGTAAACTCGTGTCGATAATGTCTGCTAGTGTATGTGTTTAAATATTATATGAATGGAGAATACAGTTGTTTTCTGGTCATGATTCTCTGCGTATGATAAACAATATGTTTGTTAGACCACTAAAATGCAAATAAAATGAGTTGGAAAATAGTTTATTGAATTTTCCTTTTCATCTATATGTTTGAGTATGAGTTTTTTTCAGTTTTAGAAATATATTTTGTTTTCATAGCACTTTCACTTTCGCTTTAATCGCTTGACAGACATGCTGGCATATGGGGCAATGGGAGGTGGTGATACGAATAAAGCAAACAATAAAATCATTGGATGCGTGAGTTAAACGACTTTTATGGGATTTGATTCATCATAGATTCAATAACAAACTGTTAAAAACACTCATCGCTAACAATATAAAGGTGTACTAACAATGTCGTATGCTATGCATAAATGTTTATTTATTTCTGTCTTTCCTCATTATGTGCACACTTGAATGGAGGAAAGAGCCAATAAGTATTTTAATCACAATAATTACAATATATTCTGCCAAACAATTCTTTATTTAAACAAAATAAATAACAACAAATTTTATTTAACTTTTCATTTTATATTCCTAAATCGTTTACGTTTTGGACATGTACATAAGTCCATACATAAAATGGGTTATTACAACTCTTCAATCAGGATACGACCTAGTTTCTCACAGCACTTGTATTGTGTGTGTTAATATTATGCATGAGCGACGGAACTTGCCGTTTAAAATTAACTTTGAACGACAGATTTTTGAGAAACTTATCACGGCAATTTTATTTAGAAATCTGCTGGGAGGAAGTCGCCGAAAAAATATTTTTCATACTTCCGTTTGAACTCAGCCAACATACTTCTTACTAGAACACGGCGACTATATTGGCCAAATAACTTCATCAAAAGATATTTCATTGTTATTGGACAAAAAACAAGTAATTGATCCGTGCGATTCTTCTGGGTTTATCTTTATAAAGTAAGTTATGAGCCCTTGTTTGCTTTTTTCAAGTTCGTTCTGGATTTCACAAGGTAAGTGCCTTTTTGTATGTATTTTAGGGTGAATTCTGGAACTAAAAATCTCTCTTTGAACTAATGTTTGGACTTTATTATAAAAACCTTCTTTAATTGAAACAGTGTCCTACATTAAAATAATTGCTTTACTACACTATCTTTTAAACAAACTCGTGAAATATATTTTTCCAAGACATATTAAGCGTGAAATGTTTTCATTCTTTTAGAAATGACTGTACAATTTCAAAGTTGTTACAAATTGAAAAGAGTACCAAAATTCTTTGACCAAAAAAAGATAATGAGAAGCAGTAACTACAATCTAAATTTTTGTTAGAAATTTATGCATCAGATTATCGAGAGGTAACCTGTACTGGTATTTTGCCTGACATCCTGACGCTTGTCAAGGCAACAGGATTATGGGAAACTGCCAGTCTAGGTACGGGGTATACCCAAAGGATATAGCTGGGCATTTATCAATTAATAAATAGGGATCCAAAGAGAATCCTAGAATTTGGCCAAATAATAAGATTACAGGAACTGCTTGTATAGGTAAAGGGCATATTCAACATAGGTTATGAGCAGTACAATGAATTTTCTGGTAGCGGGACTCCACTACCTTTACCTACCTTCTGTTTCTTGCTTCAGTTTGGTCACAAAAATCAATCGATGCATTGAAAACTTTGATGAATACTGTGCTAAATCAATATAACATCAATGCTTCTTTGCAATGCATTGCATTACTAGCTTACATTAAGAATAAATATGAATGGACAAAAGAGTATTGCGGAAATATTTTTTCAATCTCGAGTTATGCAACTCATAATTACATACATACATACATACATAATTGGCCATTACAGCCCTTCAGTCAGGATTACGGCGGCCTAGCTTCTCACATCACTTATGTTGTGTGTGTTAATTTTTTACATAAGTGGTGGGACCTACAATTTAAAGTCGACTCCGAACGACAGATTTTTGAGAAACTTTTCATGGCAATTTTATTTACTCTCAGAGTTTTTGCCAGAGTTTTGCTGAGAGGAAGCCACCGAAGACAATTTTTTTCATGTTTCGATTCGATATCTGACCGGGGATTCGAACCCTGGCCTTTCGTCTAATAAGCCAACACACTACCTACCAGACTACGGCGACTCCAAGTC
>QOCX01000205.1:0-20888 GCA_005959815.1 Sarcophaga bullata | reverse complement strand
AAAGACAAAGATAGTATTTTAAGTTGCACTATATCGAAAACTCGTAGGTTATTATTGAACTGTAGGTTATTATTGAATTAGAAAATTTGATAGTTTTTAAGTATTTTATACTTTATGGATGATACAGACGTATGTGTTATGCATATCTATGTATGTTTTAAGTATAAAATGATTTAATTTTAATTTCAATTACGTATACGTTTCTGAAGTAATGCTTTTATTAATAATGCTCTTAAAATATCAACTATTAAAGACTTTATTGTCTACGTTAATGCAAAGATTTTATATGCTTTGTGTGTGCGTGCATTTAAGTGTATAGGCACATATAAAATATTAAAAGTAATTGATAGACAAAAATTAATTCGAATACTTAAATGTAGACGAATATTACAATAATCTTGCGGTATTTGATATTGTTTGCTTAAAACGTTACTCAGGTATTACGGTGCTGATAAGCTACTACTTTTCAGCTACATATGTTTTATATTGTATCTCTGATAATATTAATTGTGAAAGGCAAACATGTAGCTTCTTTGACATTTTAGGCATTTTCCAGGCATAGAAAACAACAAGTATTCACGACTCAAAATGTTGCAAGCTTTCCCTTCATTTCATACTTAGACACATTTCCTATACAATTCACTTCATAATATAACAATTGAGCATTCAAGTATTATAGGGTAGTTTGTGGTATGATTTTGCATTATCATATCAATACGTGGTACAATTTTTAAATTTTAAAATATGCTTTTTGTATGGAGAAAGTTTCTTTTTTTTTACCAATCTTTGTGTTTTTTTTTTAAATATTACACTATGCGACAAAATACAAAAAATTAAATACACCCGAGTAACTACCTAGCCTAAGTTGTTCAGTTAGTTGAGTAAAATTCAAAAATATTTTTTTTTATATTTCTCGAACCCTCCAAACTTGTTTATTTGACAAAAACTGTTTTTAGGACTTTACGCAGAAATTTATTTATTACACAAACATTTCTGAACCAATGTCCAAAACTTAAACCTTATTGGAAAGGAGAGGGATGAGCCTTTCAAACGATATACATACATATATCATTTGACTTAATATGCTATGAGGTTTGATGAGGTAAACTTGACAATTGCGAATTTTTTTCATATTTTTTCAAGTTTGTCCTTCATAGTAGCAAACTTTAATTGAAAATACGAAATAAATAATGACATTCTGAAAGTGCATTATCTTGTGAAGTGATTGACATTTCGTTTGATCAAACCGGATAAAAATTAGCGTACTGATTATATAAAGAGTCTAACAGTCGAGTTATATTTTTCATATGTATATATTTTCAAATGAACTTTTCGTTCAAAAATTTTCAGAATTTATTTTGGAATTTTGATTGTTTATCGGAAAATGTGTCAATTTCACATTTGAGCGACTACATAACAAAAATGAAGCTCACGGTTGCCGCTGCCTTTTAAAAAACTTGTTTATTTTGGCGATATTGCTCCGGCACTGACATATTTTCTAAAAGGTTAACTTTATTTCATCTGTAGGTTGTAAAACGAAAAAGAGTTAAAGACGACTTTAAAGTTCACTTTAGCTAAAATTACCTTTAACTAAATTCAACTTTAACTGGAAGTTGTAATAATGTCTCTTAGTGTAGTTGTTAAATTCATTTGTAATATTAGTGAACCTCACTCTAGTCAATCAGTAACTCAACAACTTATGAAAGCTTTTAAGAAAGTGTAACGAATACAGCAGATGTTTTTGGCACAGTTTTGTGGATTTATGTTCTTGAATGTCTAACACAATTTCCAATAGATTTCATCCCCTATAACTTTTTTATGAAGATAATTAAAATAGGAGTTCATCATGATTACAAATAGATTTGGTCCGATCTAAGACTATGCCAAATAGGTCACATCAGAGATGCGTCAAGATGTTTAAAATACTTTATCACAAGCGCATTTAATTCTTGCACAAATTTTGTATTTCAACCAAATTGGTCTTCGAAAATGATATTTCTGTGAATAAAAGTAACAATTTGTTTGTAGAATGGACAACGCTATTAGGGCTTCTTCTAGATGAAAGTTAAGTAGAATTTATTTAGCTTGAGATTGGATAGATAGTTCAGTATTGTAATAATCATAATAATGATAGTAAGATTAATCAATTATAAATTCAAGAACTTTTTTGATGTACCACGTAAAACTAAAGGAAAATAGTAATCAATACATAAGAGTTCTTTATATAAAGAGACGCTAAATATTACCAAACGTTTCAGCTCAAATCATGATAAGGCTGTGATAAGTGAATGCGTATACGTTTTGCTTTGATGTTGCAACGTTATCTTTATTGCGGTATATCCTTCTCACTCTCACTCTGTCTTTTTAGGAAAAAGAAAATAAACACATTTGATGTATAAATACATATATAGACTCATAACAAAGTATGTATCTTGTTACATGTTCAAGTTCATTTAGCAAAAGTTAAAAAATGAGAAAAAAAATTGAAGAAGCACAATGGCTTGACACAAGTACAGGAAAATCCGTCAGTTGGTTCCTTGAGTTGTAGTCAAATGTGTCATGTACTCATCTACTTAAGTGACATCTACATGGGAGTATATGAATAACATGCGCACCATAAACTGTCAGTACTCTGTTACGTAAATATGAATAAGTAGATAGAAGCGAATGGATATTAAAAAGATCTTTAAAGTCGATTGATATGCGAAATGGTTAAATAGGATGTTGTGAGTATTTACATTAGCTGCGTTATTTTATTTACAATTGTTCTTGTGTTATATTAAGTTGTACAAATTTACAAACTTACAAGTCTTCACGTCTATTTTTTGTACGAGATTGTAAATTATAATGACTATTACGTTTAACTTACTTAATATTGTTTGTGTTCAGTTCATTTTGCATTAGAAAAGTCGTGGGATGAAAAGTTTACCAAAAACTATTGCCAGCCCACAAAATTAGGTCACTACTATAGGACTGAGTTAGATTTTCAAGAATATTTACTCACATACAAACTAACTCAACCGAAAAAGAATATTAATATCCTAATTGGTAATTACAACACTTCTTCAATCAGTATTACGACCTAGCTTAGCACACCCACATTATGTTTTGTGTGTTAATATTGTTACGTTTTTACCTTTTAAAAAACGTTTGAAATATGAGCTCGTAGATTGCAAATAAAAATAAAAATAAATTTGTATTCAATTTTAATTAAATTCTTTATTAATCACACAACTTTTGTGTGCCACTGTTCACAACTTATTCTAAAAACAACAATTGTTTTATTTGTTATTTCTTCGTTTATGCCCTTTGCGATAAACAATAACAATTACTACACAATTGTTCTGTAGATCTTTGTAACGGAGATCTTTAAACCACGATTGGTTTACTTCACACGCAACGCGTCTTCACACAAGACTGATTGAAACAGTCTGATGAAGGTTCTTGAAGGCGAATGCTCGAGGCTTCGCCTTCTCGAAATCACTGTATATGTAAACAATGATGGTTACATTTATTTATGCTTTCTTGTTTGTTGTTTTGTATCTTGTTTACGTTCATCCCTTCAGTGTTGTTGTTGTTTGTTGTTTACTTGTTTATTCCTTTTCCCTAGTATTGAAGTTGTTGTTTTATTTTTGTTTACTCGTTAATGAAGTAAACAAGTAATTTGTTTTGTTTTTGTAGCTTTTGCTTAGAAGTCGTCGTAGTCTTGTAGGTAGTGTGTTGGCTTATTAGACGAAAGGCCAGAGTTCGAATCCCCGGTCAGACATCAAAAACGAAATATGAAAAAATATTTCTTCGGCGACTTCGTCTCAGCAGATTTCTGTCAAAAACTCTGAGAGTAAATAAAATTGCCATGAAAAGTTTAAACTTTAAACAGTAGGTTAATTAACACACACAACATAAGTGGTGTGAGAAGCTAGGCCGTAATCCTGACTGAAGGGTTGTAATGGCCAATTATATATGTTTTGTTTAACATTAAGATGTTACACCGTTTCCACTTTCGTAACAATATTACACATGAGTAGCGGGACAGTATCTAGTCATAGTCTAATCAAGAATCCCGATATAATAAAGGATTGTTATACCCAATTAAATAAGCAAATAAAATAATATACAAATAAATAAATATTAATTATTAAATAATAAACAAACGAATGACAGATAATTGGAGAATAAAAACAAACGAAATGACTGGTGGCCATAAAGTTCATCGCAATTCATGATATAAAGTGGTGCTTATAGAATTTGCCTTCAGTTTTTTAAACTTAACAATTCACTACTGCTCTAAGGGAAATTTACAGATTGCGGAATTCTTTTAATTCGAAATATATCGAATGACAATTGCTTGGCCATTTACACAATATTTCTCCATTCACATCTGTTTATTTGTAATTTCCCTTCAATCTGGAGTTCCTGAACATATTTTGCCGGCAGTGGAATTGTGCTACATTTTTGACGTCTTTATGTGTGCTGATATTGATATTACTGTGAGTTATTTTCACGGCCCTGGAGAATTTTCTTTTCATATTATCTAGGGCATCGATATTCGCCATATTTAAAAACAAATGTGATCACTGTCATAAGTCCCCTGATAAATTTTACTCTTCAGTCACACTCCCAGGTCAGGCATCAAAACGAAAATGTTTCTTTGGAGAGCAAATAAAATAAAGTTTTTCAAAAGTTTGTCTTTCGGAGTAGACTTTACACGCACACAAGTGGTGTGAGAGCTAGAGGTTGTAATGACCAATTGTGTATGTATTGTATCAGAATGCAAAGTGTTTACTGTTTGCGTGGGCGCAAGTATTTAAAGCTAACTTGCCGTGGTAACTAATTTTGTGGAAACTTCTTCCATAACAGAGCTCCCTACAAAGTCTTTGCCATTTGTGAAAGGGATAGTTGTTTAAGTTTCATATGTGTTCTGTGATGTAATTGCGTGTTTTTTTACAATTTGAATTTATATTAAGATGTATACCTCACCAAGAACCCCTATGCCTTGCCTTAACTCGGTGTAGTTCAAAATCGTCTATCATTTACATACATACGTAATTGGCCATTACAACTCTTCAGTCAGGATGACGGCCTAACTTCTCATACTACTTACGTTGTGTGTGTTAATTTTTATACATGAGTGGCGGGACCTACAGTTTAAAGTCGACTCCGAACGACAGATTTTTGAGAAATTTTTCATGGCAATTTTATTTACTCTCAATTTCTGGCAATAACTTGCCAGAAATCTGCTGAGAGGAAGCCGCCGAAGAAATATTTTTTTCATATTTCGTTTTGATGTCTGACCGGGGATTCGAACCCTGGCCTTTCGTCTAATAAGCCAACACACTACCTACTAGACTACGTCTATCGTTTATAATGCTTTAAAATGTGTTTTTAACTTTTGTAATTGATTTTAAAAAGGTTCATAAAAAATTAAAGTTCACTTTAGATAAGTGACTTTGAACTACAAAATGCACTAAATTAATACTTGTTTATTCGTCTTAGCTAACTAACGTATGTATATACATATCGAGCTCGATATGAAAAATGAATGCAAACTTTTAGGTTATGTTTAGAAATATATTGTAATTATGTCTATCATCTTTTGAATATAACAATTGGCTAGTTATATTCAATAAATATATTATTTTATTAAAAGTATTAACTTAATTTCATGTTTTATAAGACAATAAAAAATACATTTATTGTCCATATAGTTTGTAGCTGCTGTTGAAAAATACTGCCTTTTCACAATAAATTTTATTAATTTTACGTATTTCCATTCAAAACGTTTAAAAATTTATGTTTTAATCGAAATCTTTATTATTCAATATTTATTGCGACCTTTTGTTTATTTTTTGTATGTTTTTTAAATAAATACTACTAGCATATGAACTTAATTAATTTATTAATTAGAAGTATCAATTATTTTAAATACAATATAAAAGAGAATATTTAAATTTCATTCATTTATTATAGGATAAAGTATTATTGCACAGTATGCCGATTTCATATAAAATTAAATGAAAATATCAATTATTTCTTCCTACTTCTACGACAATATGTTATAGTTAAAGCTCCAGGATAAAGGACGAAGAAAAAACCTGTTCAGACAGAATTTATGGTAGAAATCGTGTAGGCATTTGCTAATCCACTTATTTCAGTAATAACCAGCATACACCCGTAGGTAGAATTAATTGAATACATTTCAGTTCTTCGAAAAAACTTGTATTGAAAGGGGCATGAGTTTTGGAATGAGAGAAAGCTTAATAAATATATGGTATATGCGTGTCTAATTTTTCGTTACAAATTTTTCACTGTAGAGGCATCTAACAGGAAAGATTCGAACATTATTTTATCGTAATATTGTTAAAGCCTGCTGTCAATTCCTACATTCCAAAATTATTAATTGGGCGAAAAAACAGTTTCATCTAAGATTTATTTGGAGGCGTTAATTTATTGATGATCATGGACCATGAAATTGATAAATCAAGCTTTCAATTTAAAAAAATAATTCGTTCAAGAGGTAATGGTATATGCTCATAATCATCTTTCTAAAAGTTAAATTTATTTGGGCTTGAAATGAAATTCTTGAAAGAACTTGTTGCGCATGTGAAGTCGCTGTAGTCTAGTAGGTAGAAGGCCAGGATTCGTATTCCTGGTCAGACATCAAAAACGAAATATGAAAGAAGTATTTCTTCGGCTACTTCCTCTCAGCAGATTTCTGCAAAAACTTTGAGAGTAAATAAAATTGTTATGAAAAGTGTCTCAAAATAATCTGTCGTTCGGAGTCAACTTTAAATTGTAGGTCTCGCCACTCATGTATAAAATTAACACACACAACATAAGTGGTGTGAGAAGCTAGGCCGTAATCCTGACTAAAGGGTTGTAATGGCCAATTATGTATGTATGTATGTACTTGTTGCGCATGTATAGATTACAATTTAAATATAAATATACGAAGTTGCTGATCCCACAGGATATAAAGTCAACACCCAACAATCAATTGTGCTATAAGTAAAGTGATGAATTTGAGCCTTAACCACGGCCATCATCATATATATTTTGGAGCACTTGGCAGCAAGATAATCCATTTTCCATTTTGTTTACCTTTTTTATTTCATAAATTAAGTAAACATATGATTAATTGATTTGATTTGATTAACTGAGTAAACTATTTTATTGGTGAAGGATTTTATTTATCAAAATGGTGACGCACAATACGTTTTGTGCATGCAAATGGCTACTAATTTGAAATTCTTTGATCCACTTTTTCGTAATTTCTTTATATTTTTGGGCAATTACTTAACATTTTCATTTCATAAAAATGATAGTGGTCTTACGCAAGCACCTGTTACAAATATTTACATCATGTATGCCATCTTAACTGTTGCTGAAATGTTGATCTCCAATATAGAGGCATGGTTTACAGTGTAAACTTTACACTAAGCACTTTAGATTTATGTTTCTGGCATAAGTCCCCAATACTAACGTTTCTTTCAAGCCACACTGTTGCTAAAACGATTTTGATTTTTTGGTGAAAGAATTTATCAGCTACCTAAAAGTAACTGGTCTAGTCTTATGCACTTGATCAGATCGTTTCCTGAATGACCATATTTTGCCTGGTGGCAAGAATTTTGTTTTGAAAAAATTACTTGCCTTTTATGAGGAACCCATGACATCCGATGACGTCCTGAAAACAGTCATTAGTATTTCATCTACATTATAAGAGTTTAATTGTAGAACATTTTAATAGAAGCGTTTCAGAGAAGTCCAACAAAGTTCAAAATTAGTTTTTCTTCCATAGACAATACTTGTATTCCATCGCCAACTAATATGTAACAACGCCGAGATGTTGTCAAAGATTTTAATCATTGTCGTAAACATTATTCTACAATTAACGTAAGAAAATGCATATTCGAAGAAACAGAAATAATATTCTTTAAGTAGGTAATAGCTGTAATCAGCTCTCAAAACGTAAGCTATTGAGGTTTTTTTCTATCACAGTTAATAAATATTTATCCAACGGAGTTGCCACAGTTCAACAGGTAGTGTGATGATCACGGTTCAAACCACAGGATAGACATCTCGAAAGAAACAAAAATGTTTCTTTGGCGAATTCCTCTCCGCAGATTTCTGACAAAAACTCTGAGAGTAAATAAAAATTGGCTTAAAAAGTTTGTCTAAGGCTTATCGTTCGAAATCGTTTTTAAATTGTAGGTTCCGCTAGTTATAGATAAATTTAACACACTCACCATAAATGGTGGGAGATACTAGGTTGTAATACTGACTAAAAGGTTTTAATGATCAATTAAATAAGTAAGTAAGTAAGTAAGTATGTAAGTTAAGTAAATATCCAACAGAGCGTCATATCCGTTGTACCATAGGCGGTCGATCTTGCCAGCTATTGGCCGTTCACTTCTGTATTTCCGTTAAGACCGCTTAGCGTATTCTAGTAGGTTATATAGGAATATGACCAGTGCAAAGTTGAATGTTCTATTATGAGAACGGTTCTCCATTGTCCTTTCTCTTTCACTTTTATAATTCTCAAATTCCTTTGTGTTCGAAGTACGTAAATTTAAGTGGATTTTGTACTTTGCTTCTATTTAAGTATGCCAGTATGCCGTATTTTAAACAGTTCATCTTTTTTTGCTAACGTTTACTTAAAATCATGACACTGTAGTATATGACACACATTTTTTTTTTGTCAACAATTTGCTGAAGTAATTTTATTCGCTCAGTTTATTATTTTTAATGGAAATTCAAACAAAAACTTTAAATTTATTTAATTACTAACAAATGGATTTATAAAATTGCATTGACACATACGCGTGTGTCTGTTCTGGAAGTTGTGGAGATTATTAAAATAGCGATGCTGATTCAATTGTGAAAGGATTACAATTCAATTAAAAATAGTATAACAATAATTTGTTTAGATCATAAACCAATAAAAAGTAAAACAAACAAAATATTACAATATTAATATCCTTCAAAAAAAAACATATTTTAATTAAAATGCATCCTTAAGATTAGGTTTTGGTAATGTTAACCTAATTCTTTTTGTGGTTAATTTGTTAACAAAATTATCTTTTATTGAAAATTAATAACAATCATGTGCATGTTTATCATTATTTTCTATGTAAAATTGCTATATCGATCGATGTGGCATTATAATTCCATCTATTTAGAACGTTTATGGTATTGAAGGCTAAAAATTGTACCACTTTTTGGCTTTAAGAATGAATTTTTCTTGTCAAATATTCACACACTTCTTAACTTATTGTACAGGAAACAAATTGAAGAACTGAAAATACTCAGACTATTTTCAAGCAAGGGCGAGTGTCAGTACTGGCGCGAGATGTGCTTCCAAGCTAAATGTGAAGCAAGGTGCCGATAAGTACGATATATTGGGCACATTTCTTTCTAACAGGACAACGATCCGAAGCCCATTACGAAACTGTACCTTATCCATAATTGTACAAAACTATTCCAAACACCGGCACCGGCCCCTTATCTCAACATTATTGAGCATATTTGGGAAAAATTTTCCCGTAAGCTCTATATAACTAATATCAGCACAGAGAAGCAGTTGAAACAAGAAATTAGACGAGAATGGAACAACATAACCCCATCTTGTACAGTCTTTGCCTTTACATTTGAAAGCAGTAATAAAAGCCTTCGAGGTCGCCGTAGTCTATTAGGTAGTGTGTTGGCTTATTAGACGAAAGGCCAGGGTTTGTGCCCCCGGTCAGACATCAAAACCGAAATATGAAAAATATTTCTTCGGCGACTTCCTCTCAGCAGATTTCTGGCAAAAACTCTGAGAGTAAATAAAATTGCCATGAAAAGTTTCTCAAAAAAAATCTGTCATTCAGAGTCGACTTTAAACTGTAGGTCTCGCCACTCATGTATAAAATTAACACACACAACATATGTGGTGTGTGAAGATAGGTCGTAATCTTGACTGCAGGGTTGTAATGGCCAATTATGTATGTAATAAAAGCCTTTTATTTGACTGTCCAATTATGCATTTGACATGGAATTCGTTAATATTGTGTGTTTTTTTTTTTTTTAATTTTTTTGTGAATAAAAAATGCTAAATAATACACATTGTTTAAAGGCTTATTATCTATAAATCGACATCAAAATATTTTTTTTAATATTTCTATTGAAGTGGAAAAAATGGCATTTGAATAATCTCATACCTAGTGTCCAATTATACGTTTAAGCCACTGTATATTACCTATTACGTTATATCGTATACCATATATGATATGATAGACACGTAATAAAGTACAATACCTCAGCATTAATTAACATCAACTTTGTTGTGAGTAACTTAGCTGAGCCACAAGTAATCACACTTAGAAACCCTGAGACATGGACGCTTTTTTAAATATTGTATTCGTAACATTGGTATGGGTAGTGTATTACCTTATTAGACGTGAGACGTACTTGGACCCCGTGATTAAATATAATACAGAATTATTCTTTTAATATACATAAATATTTTTAAGAAAATGGAAATGGTGTAACAGCGTTTAACAATAAAATGTTAAACAAAAGCTACAAAAACAAAACAACGGACTTGTTTACTTCATTAACGAAAATAAAACAACATCAGTATAACGAAAAAAAGGAATAAGCAAGCAAGCAACAACAAACAGCAACAAACGTAAACAACCTACATCAACATCAAGCAAGTAAACATGTATGAATGTAAACATGTTGTTTACATTCATAGAATTCTCGTGAAGGCGAAGACTAGAAACTTCGCCTACGAGAACATTCATCAGACTGCTCACGTCGCTATATAAAAGGCAAAGCAAAGCATTAAAGGTCGGAGTAGAAGTTGAGTCAGACGTGTTGCATGTGATAGTAAACCAATCGTGGTTTAAAGATCTCCGTTACAAAGATCTACAGAACAATTGTGTCGTAATTGTTATTGTTTATGCAAAGGGCATAAACGAAGAAATAACAAATAAAGCAATTGTTGTTGTTAGAACAGTCGTGAACAGTATCCACACAAAAGTTTGTGTGATTAATAAAGGATTTAATTAAAATTAAATACAAATTTATTTTTATTTTTATTTGCAATCTATGAGCTCATATTTCAAACAATTTTTAAAAGGTAAAAACGTAACAATATTGTATTCGTAACATTGGTATAGGTATAGGTGTATTAGCTTATTAGACGTGAGACTCGGTTCTAACCCAAGGTCAGACATGTCGAAACTTGTTGTAACGACCAAATAATAGAGCATAAACTTTCGTACTTGGACCACGATATAATACAGAATTATTCTTTTAAGATACATAAATATGTATTATTTGCAGCATTTATATTTGATTACTTTATATTTAATTACTTCAAATTGGCTACTTAGTCGCAGGACGACTTAGAATAGATAAAGGAGCGCAACATGTTCTCTGGTGAATTCTAATTAATATAATTGTATTGTATTTCACACTTTTGCAGAACAAAAATAAGGGGTCAAAAGAAAGTTTTCCTAAGTTTTCTTTTGTTTTTGTTAAGTACATTAATAATTTTGTTAATAAAAAATAAAATTAATAAAATAATATAAAAAACGTCAATTATTTTTACAAAAAGAAACGAAAGCAACGAAATTGGTGAAATTGGTCTGAGTTAAATCGATTCAACGGTTGTAATAATTAAAAATATCCCAAGCAACGAATAAAAAAGCCTTATGAATCAAACACTCGAATCAGTTAAAAATACTCGTTAATGGAACAAAAAAAAAAAAAAAACAAAGAAACCAAAAAAAAAAGAAAAAAAACTTTTTGAAATGCCCAACACCTGTATGTGACACATATTGGCAATAAGCGAAACAGTTTAGGGGCAAGCAATAATGTTCCAGTATTCCAATAAGCATTCTGTTTTATTGATTCACACATACTTCGACATACATTCAAATCTATTGAAAACATTGATATATTGGCCAAGCCATTGACTACAATATGTGTGTACTTACTTGCTTGCATATGTACATTCGCACGACAGTAGCAATCCCAATCATTCACATCCACACTAGATTTTACGAATACAAGAGTCCTTTAAGTGTTGACTATTATTGAGATTGTGTTTTTCAATTCAAATATGATTTCAAAAGGATTTTAAATCATAAACAGAATATGAATTTAAAAAATAATCGCATGTACTTGCAATACTTGTTGGATTATAATTTATTTGCATTCTGTTAATAAAATTGAAACATCATACAATGACTTTTACCTGATAACAGATATACGAGTATACATATCTATATTATGTATGTGTATGTACCAGTAGTATTATACTTATCTTATAGAAATATTAAATTATTGATAACTAAATATTATTATCTAGTAATTGCCATCGTAGATTAAAAATTTTACAAAATTAAAGAACACTTTTTAACTGATTTTCTTTTCCTTTACATTCCTTTAAAATATATATCCTGCCACAAACAATCTCTTGGTTTTATGTTAATTTTACTACGTTTACTAGCTAATCAGGATACAGAGCAAAAGTAGCATGTATAAGGATGATTGTTGAGTTGGAATTATTTTGAAACACTTTCTAAGTTAAAACTGAATTTAAAAGAATTAAAAACTGAATGTCTGAATATCGCCGGCAACTGGTCAAGAATATTTACTGATTTGAATGGTTATGATGAAGCATCATTTATATGTCTGGGGATATTGAAAGAAGACCAGTTTCAAACTTTAGTTAGTAGATCATATTATTGAAAAATCGTCTATTTCAAATACATCTCTTGAGAATTAGTTATTCTAACGTTTACGATATTAGATGGGGTGGTATGTATGCAAACAAGGTAAAGTTTCTGATTGTGGTCAACATAATGACCGCTAGAACGATCCTTTTCTTGTTTCTTGTGGCCCCTTTTCGATGGCATACTAGCACTCGCTAGATGGTAACTAATGCGTGCAGTCCAGTCCAATCCCCTGGACTCTAAGGGCTTTGAACCTATTTCTGTTCACATCCCGACGGAAGAAAAGGACGATACGGCTAATAATGCCTTCTACGCTTATCGAGAGGACATATATGATAAGTGCCCGTCCCATGACACCAAAAACGGATGAGGTTGCTCCGACAAGACGGGTGTTTGGTATCTCTGGTCACACTGATTTTTTGTTGTCTGTTTGTCTTTCTTGCTCTGTGTGGTTTTTTGTTTACTTTCGTAACAATATGTAATGTACATATACTATATAATATATATATATATATATATATATCATCGTATATATATATGATCATTTTGTTCATTTGTGATGGGGGTACGCTAATTACATGACCAAGAATTTTTTTGTCTTTATAATTTGAAACCATTTTTTGTTAAATTATTGTACTGAAGTCTCTTTTCCTCTGTGCATCGCTTAAGTATACCTCATAGATATTTAACTGTTCTTAAATAAATTTTAAAAATATTCATATTTGTTTGTTACTGGGAAAAGGATCGTTTATGTGGGGTGCTAATTATAGACCACTTGCCGAGTCTTTCCTTTGTTCCAAGTTTTTTGAGATGCGAAAAAGTTTTCATGAAAGCTGTTTTCTAACAAAACAAGTTTTTTCTACAAAATTCAATATTAATTTTTTTCATAAATTTCATAATAATAATAGCACGGAAAAATAAATAAATATTTTTAATAATATTATATATTATTAGTCCCGGGCTCCGGTGTTTCCTTAAAAAAACAAATTTTTTGTTTCCCAGCAATATAAAACTTTTAAAAAGATTACTGGCAACTCTGATCTTAACAGAATATAATAGTTAATAGTTCCTTGAAGATGAATAACTCCCTACGCGTTATGTTCATACTGTCCTACAGAAGTAAATCGTATGCACCAAAATATATCAATTATATGATGTTCTATAATTTGTCAACCGATTTGAACCCATAATATTAATAATCTTCTGACTTATACGTATTTGTGATGAGGCGCTCTGGAGTCAGAAATACAACGTACATATATTATTAGTCATTACCACACTTTAGTCAGAATTACGATCTAGCTTCTCACAGCATTCATGTTGTGTGTATTAATTTTATACCTGAGTGGTGGGGCAGATTTTGAGAAACTTTTCAGGGCAGTTTTATTTTATTTACTCCCAGAGTTTTCGACAAAAATCTGCTGCTCTTTTGTATTTCGTTTTAGTGGAGATGTCTGACCTAGGGTTTGAACCGTGGCCTCACGTCGAATAAGTCAGCATACTACCTACTAGAGTGCGGCGACTTCTAAATTTGAATTTAAATTATGTTATATCGGCTAACGAATGTGGTAACAACTTCATTTTCACATCGATGTAATAGAGCGAATGATGAAGGCACTATAAATTAAGTTTTAAAAGCAATTTATTTAAATGTATGATTATTTATTTTTTAAAAAGTATATTTTTTATTCAATAAATCTTTTCTACTGAAATCGAATAATTTTTAAATCGTATTATGATGGGCCCATGCGATTATAATTTAATAACACTGAAAATAAATTTTTTTTTTATTATTAAACAACAATGTTGGTGACAAACCTCGTTTTAAAAATGAAATATTCTCTACTGAGATTATATTGTCTCCCATATGAGTACATTTAGGTAAATTTAATAGAACATTCAATCAATTTACATGTGAGGATGTAAGAACGTTAGAATATTGCATAGTAACCTGTGATAAGTAATTTAAAAAATGTCCTTCGATAATTATTGCATCATGTGAGGAATAAAAAACACAAAAACGAAGAGAAAATTAAATTAAAATTCACTTGAATACACAAAGAATTCAATTTAAGCAGATAAAACAAACTTTTAACAAGATACGTACGAGTATATATGTACGTACGAGTTTTATATGTTCATATACCATACATACACATAGTATGTATGAACGTACATACATACGACGTTGACAGTATATACTATGGAATTACTGAAATTAATGGAGTCTTGACCAGAATTCATTGTAATTCTTTTTTTTTTACCAAATATTAATGAATTTTCAATCAATAAAAAAAAATACGATTATATTTTAATTTTTTAATGTTTAAAACAACAAAAATTCCTATCCGCATTGTTGTTATAAAAACAATATTCGTATTGTCTGGAATAAAGCAATTTTATGAAATTCTTTTACGATTCAAATTTAACTTTTCAGCAAATTGAAGTCTTCGTTGAAATATTCTGTTACTGTGTCTTTGGTTATTTCAACAGTATAAAGTAAATTTAGTTTGCGGCATTCATTATCCATTTATCCATTCAACCACCAAAATTGTTTCTTTAACCATGTAGCTGAGGGAAAACTTATGCAAGTATACCGAGATTTGTAAGTGTGATTTGAAAATGTAGCTACTGTTGGCTCAGGTGAATGAATAAACGAATAGAAGAGGTAAATAGATATGTATGTACATGTTATATGTAAATATCCCTCAAAATATTGACAATTTAGCGTTTATTTTCAAATTTAGATTGAGTAGAACTATTCTAAAAATTTGTGTACCACAGAGTTGTTTTAAAAAAGTTAGGTACGTATATGGTGGTGACCACTTTAACATTCTTTACATATTGCTGTCAAATACACGCACGCTATGAATATAAAGACTTAACCATTTGGTGCCCTGCTGGCCTAGTAAGTAGTGGTTGGATTGCTACCAGAGAGTCTGGGCAATTTGTGTTTGACATTGATTATATATGTTTCAGCGCAATAGAAAAAGAAAGTGAGAATTATAAAACAGTTTTCAAAAAAATAAGTTTCGAAGGTTTTACACTAATGGTTCAAGACTATTTTTTTTTATTTTGTTATTCCAACCCAATGTGCTGCATGAGTACTAACTATCTTCGGAGTGTTGGTTTTAAAATTATTTCCAGTTGTTTTACAAATTTTTCAGTTGCCACACAATTCAGTTAGAAAAATCTAGTTTCTGACAAATAAGTTAACAGTCGTCTTTCTACCTTTGTTTTATTAAATTAATAAAAAGAAGAAGTAAAATTTGGCAGTTTAATAATTTATTAAATATTTTAAATGTAAATGGAAACGGAATAGTTAGTGAAACTAAACACGTTTACAACACTGTCTCCACAATTTATTATACACGTTGAAACCGTTATACCAACGGATGCATTTTAAATAAGTTTACAACGTTAATGATCATCAAATTCATAAATAAGTAATCACTTCCTTCAAAACCAACGAACAACAAAGGCAACTTGGTCGTATTGCCGGTTCATTGGCTAGCAGGCTAACTGCTGTCATATGTGGGTGGGTCGTTTACATGGACATTAATACATACGTATATATATGTACATATATACATACATGCACAATTTTAAATGAATATGCCAGATAAAATATTGTGTCTTAAACTGGTCTGACTTGTTTCCTTCATTTTATTATCGCATCTTTCCTTTAATATTTTGATTTGAATACTTATCAGGTGACCTTTCGTTTCGTTTGTAATCGTTTAAACTTTTTCATCCATTTTCTTCTGTTTCACCATTCATACCAAAGGTCGTATAACAAGTCTTTGTCGGCACAGTGCTTTAAAAATGTTTATTATTTATGAATGAATTTTATAACCCTTTACATAATTGAGTATAATATCATACATTTAAAAACTTTAATTAAAAAAAAAGTTTTGAAGGTGGCAAAAAAATATATTCCGTTAACAAAAATTGTAAGAAGTAGCATGTCCAGGTATTAAGTTTGTTTGTACGACAGTATTCTCTATTTATTAATTAGGAGGTAAACGGCCATCATTTGGATCTAAAATCTAATTTCAAATATTCCAATTTAATTCGCTTGTAGACGACTCTCATACGTGTTGCCAACTATCAGTTGCTTATAATACATAATAAAAAAATACTACTTTCTGGAAGTTAGAATTTAATTCATATGGAAATGACAGTTTAAGTTCTAGAGAAATAATCCTAAATTCTGGAAGTTAAAATCTGGTAACTGATTCCAAGTTTTTTTTGACCTCTCCACAAACCGAAATATGAAAAATAATTTTTTGACAACTTCTTCTGATTTTATTCTCAGATTTCTCGCAACACTGTGAGAGTAAATAAAATTGCCATGAAATATTTCTCAAAAAGCCTGTCTTTCGTAGTCGACTTAAACTGTGCATCCGCCACTCATGTATAAAATTAACTCACACAACATAAATGGTGTGAGAAGCTAAGTCGTAATCCAGACTGAAGGGTTGTAAAGAAGGGTTTATTAAACGGTTATACTCGTCCTAAAACCAGTATTTGAAAAATAAAATTAGATATGGAATTTTAAAGTATGAAGGATTGAAGAATTTACTGTAATAATCTTAAATAAATAAACAAGGAAATAAATAATAAACAATTTTTCAATATGGCATAGTGTAATAATTTACATACATAACTGGCCATTACAACCATACGGCCTAGCTTCTCCCATACTTATGTTGTGTGTGTTAATTTTTATACATGATTGGCGGGACCTACAGTTTAAAGTCGATTCCGAAGCGACTCAGCATGTTTTTTTTTTTGAGAAACTTTTCATGGCAATTTTATTTACTCTCAGAGTTTTTGCTAGAAATCTGCTGAGAGGAAGCCGCCGAAAAAATATTTTTTCATGTTTCGTTTTTGATGTCTGACCGGGGATTCTAATCCTGGCCTTTCGACTAATAAGCCAACACACTAGGTATATACATATATACAGTGAACAGCAAAAGTCTTAGTACTGCAATATATTTTAAAAATTTCATAAATTTTAGGCAAAAATTTGTAGAAAAAAATACAGTTTTTAAATTTATTTCATTCACTTATTTCTGTTCTATTATAAAACAAAGAAATTTTTTATATTTTTCACAAAACAAAAGAAAAATGAGGAAAAAATTCTGTTGACTCTACATTTTGGGACCGTAAAAGTGTAAATATGCCCAGCAATATTTAACGAAAAATTAACATTACATTCGTAAATTAAAAACGTGTCTAAAAGTATTTTTTATTTGTGCAGCCAAAATGAGTCACCAGAATATTTTCTTTATTTTTCTTTTGTTTTGTGAAAAATATAAAAAATTTGTTTGTTTCATAATAGAACAGAAATAAATTAATGAAATAAATATAAAAACTATAAATTTTTATACAAACTTTTGGCTAAAATTCATGAAATTGCTAAAATACTATATGGTCGTACTCAGACTTTTGCTGTTCACTGTATATCAGAGTGAAATATCTTACATCAGCTTTATACACCGATCATACTCCACTCATAACGTGTGGACAACTTTAAAATGCTATTGTTATAAACTGGAAAAATGGGAATCCAGTTTATTCCGATCTAAAATTTGTGGAATGTAGAAAAAAACAGCAATCATAGCGTAGGGTCTAGAGATTGTTATAAGCTTTGGGAATTAATTCACGCTACGTGGCACGATTTACCGGATTCGAGATGCTAGAAACCTATATGCTTATACCATATCTACCACTTTTAAATAATTTGGGCTCTATAATATATAAGCCCTTTTAGAAAAACATCACAACGTAATTAAAGTGCAACTCTATTGTATAATTCTCTTTTCATATATACATTCTTTTTTATAATTAATGAAATGAAATGAATATAGAAAGTAGTTAATTTAATACAAATTTTAAAGTAAGAAAGTTAATAAAACTACGGTGAAATTTGTTTTGATTATACATCAAAGAATAAGAATAAACGCAGAGACTTAACAACATTTTTCTCATTTTACTTACTTTCTCATCAAATCCCTATGAGCCACATTGATGAAGATGGGTTCCAGGGAAATAATATAAAATTTAATTACATATTGTTACAAACAACATGTAACATCGTTTAACATTAAAATGTTAAGCAAAAGCTACAAAAACAAAACATCGGACTTGTTTACTTCATTAACGAAAATAAACAACAACATCAGTATAACAAGAAAACAAACAACAACAACTCTGAAGGGACGAACGTAAACAAGATAGAAAAACAACAAAGAAGAAAGAATGTATGAATGTAAACAACATTCTCGTGAAGGCGAAGACCAGAACCCTCGCCTACGAGAACACTCATCAGACTGTTTACGTCACTATATAAAAGGCAAGGCAAAGCATGCAAAGTCCGGAAAGTTGAAGTTCAGTCAGCCTTGTGTGAAGACGTGTTGCGTTTGAAGATCTCCTTTACAAAGATCTACGGAGGAATTGTGTCGTAATTGTTATTGTTTATCGCAAAGGGCATAAACAAGGGAATAACAAATAATGCAATTGTTGTTTTTAGAATCAGTTGTGAACAGTGGCACACAAAATTGTCCGAATAATAAAGAATTTATTTGAAATTAAACACAAATTTTTTTTTTTGCAATCTACGAGCTCATATTTCAAACGTTTTTAAAAGGTAAAAACGTAACAATATATACATACAATAAACAAAACACAAAAAAGGAAAATTAAATTAAAATAAAATAAAAAATTCACTTAATTCATAATCAGATGTCGGAACCAATAGCCCTCGGGAGCCAAACATCTTCGGCTACTTACACACATAGAACACGAACATCAACAATGTGCGTTAAAAAGAGCTTAAAATTGCATTCAGTTGCTTGTCAGCTTTTAAAGAAAAAGGCTCATTTCAAGTTTCTATTATACACCCAAAGATATATTACAGTAGGATTTCCTATTTTCCAATGAGATTCATTAATAACAATTTTTGGAATAATATTTGTTAAGTTAAAGACGTGGATTTTAAGAGTTTGGCGCTGTACATTTTTTCTATATTTTCTACTACATAGATATATTATTAGGTTGTACTTGAAAATATTAGATCACACTTGAAAGTATTACTAACAATTTTGCTCTGGGTTATACACATGCCTCTCACAAATCATGTTCGACGCCTGCTTATGGCTCAATTGGAGTCGTGTCATCTTTTAGAAAAAAAAAAAAAATTATTCAAATTAAAAAAATTAAAAAAAAAAAATTAAAAACTCGAACCCAAAAAAATGCAGCTTCAAAAATCTAATGACGCACAGTGAAAATTATTACTAATACGGCAGCGACGCACCTTCGAAAAAACGCAAAATGAAACGACGCAAAGCTAGGTACGATTGTATATCTTTTTAACTACAGCGAAATATTTTCTGGCTTAATGATGAAGCATTTTTAAACCAAAAATATTGTACTTTACACTTTGCCAAAATCGGGAGAAGAAGTTAATACAATAAATACAATATGTATGGATTTGGAATACGATTTAGAACAAAATCGAATTCCGATTTATTAATATCGATCGATTCGTAAGAGTTCACGGAGTTCGTTCAAAAATTTTCAGAATTTTTGTGGGATTTTGATTGTTTATCGGAAAATGTGTCAATTTCACATTTGAGCGACTAACAGAAGTTGGCCTATGTTTGCGCATAGGGAAATAATAATATTTGCAAAAAACACAAATATTAGCCGACTTCTGGTAGTCGTACATACGTGAAATTGACACATTTTGTGATAAACAATCAAGATCCATCAAAAATTCTGAACATTTTTGAACTGAAAATTCATTTGATAAGATAACATATATAAAATATGTAACACAACTGTTTTACTATTTAAATAGTAACTACTGTAATTTTTGTCCGATTTGACCAAACGAAATGTTAATCTCTTCACAAGATAATGCACTTTCAGAATGTCATCATTTATCTTATATTTTTTAATTTAATTTTGCAAATTAGGAATAGCCTAAAACTTGAAAAAACGAAGAAAAAACATATATCCTCAAGTTTACTCGATCAAAACTCATAAGATATAAAGTTTTGAACAAAATGTTTATTATACCGTTCTAAAGGATTAATCTCTCACCTTTCTAAAAAACTTTGGATTTTTAAAATAGAGTCAAAACATATTTTGGTATCA
>QOCX01000204.1:266218-345995 GCA_005959815.1 Sarcophaga bullata | reverse complement strand
GGTTCAGTGCTGGGCCCATTACTATGGAACGCCATGTATGATGGTGTACTTAGGCTTAGGCTCCTATGGGTGCACAAATATTTGGATTTGCAGACGATATAGCCCTAGTGGTAAGGGGTAAACACCTTGATGAATTGGAGCGAACATGCAATGCAGCAGTTGGCACAGTTAGAAGCTGGATCACAAGTATAGGTCTGAAACTTGCTGATCACAAAACGGATGTTGTATTGGTAAGCAGTAGAAAGAAAATAGAATTCATCACTATAACCGTAGGCGAACATAGATAACATCGAAGCAGTCAATTAAGTACCTAGGTGTTATAATTGATAACAGACTTACATTCAAGGAACATCTGATGTATATTAGTAGGAAGTGTGCGGCGACAACGGGCGCACTCGCGCGGATAATGCCTAACTTGGGAGGTCCTAGACAGGAGAAGAGGCAATTGCTGATGAGAGTGGTTAGATCGATTGCTCTTTATGCAGCCCCTATATGGGCCGAGGCCATGAATAAAAAAACATATAGGTTAGGAGTAGACGCGGCCTACAGGAGATCTGCCCTCCGAGTAATTTCTGCCTTCCGCACAGTATCTACGGAAGCGGCCTTGGTGATTGCGGGGATGATGCCGCTTCAAATATTAGTAGATGTAGAGAGGAAAAAACACCTGACAAGTAGAAGAACGGGGCTAGTGCGCCCTGACCAGCTGACTGATGATGCAATGAACAGGTGGCAGCACGATTGGTCTTCTTCCACAAAGGGAAGATGGACCCACCGATTAATACCAAACATTGAAGAATGGACTAGTAGGAAACATGGTCAGGTAAATTTTTACCTTACACAGTTCTTGACGGGCCACGGATGCTACAGGGCATACCTCTACAAGTATAAGCACGACGTGGATGAAGCGTGCCCAGCATGCCAAAATACAAACGAAACAGCGGAGCATATATCCTTCACCTGCCCGCGCTATGATTACCAAAGAAATTTCATGGAGAGGATGATAGGATCACATGTGACTCCCGACAACGTGGTCAACTTGATGCTAGCATCATGTGAAAATTGGAACGCGGTATGTTTCTTCGCGAAGGAAGTTCTAATACAACAAAGGATAACAGAGAGAGCGAGAACAGCAGAAAGGGGTAGCAGCACTCGCTGATTCCATACCTCCCCCGATGTAATACTTGATTGTGGTCCCGGGGGGGGTGACTTAATGGAAGTGTGACGAACTAGGTTGGGTTAGTACGTATGCGTTTAGCAAGCCGAGAGTAAGTCTTGCGGCGAATCGTGCACATTGGTAGACCGGGCTATCAATGTCTTTTGAAGATTCCCAACCTTTAGCTCGTAAAGCTATAAAAAAAAAAAAAACATTACATACATACATACATACATACATACATACATACATACACACATACATACATACATACATACATAATTCGCTATTTCAAACCTTTAGCCAGGATTACGATCTAGCGTCTCCCATCACTTATATTATGCGTTTTAATTTTATACATGAGTGGTGAGACCTACAGTTTAAAGTCGGTTTCGAACGGCAGATTTTTGTGAAACTTTTTCACGACAATTGATATTTTTACACTCAAAGTTTTTGCCTGTAGACCACTGAAAGACAGTTCCGTTTCATTTTGTTCAAGATGTCTGACCTAAATTCTTGTAAATTTGCTTTAATTAATGGATAGTTTGAACCCTTTTGAACCTATCCTTCTGTGCGGAAATCGAATATAATCGAATTGAGTACAGTTTACTACGTCTTATACGATATAATGACCAAATTAGTGTTTATTTTTTAGTCCCACCAAAGAAATGAGACTTTAACTGTCAAATCACAAACTTTGGAAAGAAAAAAGTTTAAAAATTGTTCTCGCAATATTTAAAAGAAAAAAGTTTCAACAATATAAACATGAAGAAACTTTTTCCAGTCGCGCTCAATTATTTATAATTAATTAATATTAACTTGGCAACCATCAAATTTTTAACGCCATAAGAAGCATTTCATGGGACAAAAAAGAATTTAAAAGTGATTTCCTTCCTTAATTTAGCAAACAACCATTATAAGTGGTCAGTCACTATCACCAAAATACTACCAATACCAGCAGTAACTGATGTTGTTGTTGTTTTACCAGTTCTAATTTCTCTGTCTTTGCTTTTTACGAGTATTTTTAATTTATCCCCTACCACTTTCCTTTCCTTTTCAATTTAATTTTATTACGACAATAAGTACTGTGTTATAAAAATAATTTTTGCTTTTCTCTTATTCATGTCAGTGTTAAAGTAAAAATAACTATTTTTTTAATAAAATCAAGCGATATGGACATTGTCGGATTCGAGATAAAAGAAAAGAAAGAAAATCTTGCAAATATTACACAAGCATAGAATCTTTAAGAAGCAAACGAAAGAAAATGTGAAACACATGTACGCACGCATTATTCCCTATGGTTGTGGTGGTCGTTCTAACAAGTTTCTACTTATCATGGTCACCATGACCATGGCCATTAATGCTCATAACGTAACATGGCTAATATGGTCCTGGTTGAGATGGTGATGATAGTTGTTTGGTTGCTTGTTGATCTTCTTACTTTTTACGCATCTACCATATGTACGCACGTATAGTGGGAAGGTTACGTAATTATTATACTCATACTCGTACTCATACTCATCAACATCATCGGTAAGAGATGCACGCATAAGAACATCAAGAATACTTCTAGCAACACATTGTAACTGTGGTATGTACGTATGTACGTACAATGTACAGGCAGGCAGTCATCCAGAGAGTCATACTCAACTGACATAAGTATCTAAATAAGTGGCTTTAAAGTTGCATGGTTGCCTTCATTATTATTCTTATTTGGTTTATTGTTATTGTTGTTGTTGTTGTTGTTGAGTTATTGTATTGCAGTAATGTTGTTCACTGGGTATTGTTGCTTTTGTCAGTGTGTGTGTCAGTGTGTGTGTATTGCTATTATAGCATGTTTACCAGTAATTACAATCAATTCTAATCGTTGTTTAAATGGTACGTGTTCTCAAATGACATGTTAAACATGAAGTGCAACTACAGTCACAGCCACTACAACAATGCAACAATGCAACTACAATTCTTTTTATCTTGGTTTTTTTTTTTTTTTTGCTGTATCGCCTATTTATGTAGAGCAAAAGCATTACAAGATTTGGCTTATCCCTCTTTAAGGAGATTAAAATCGCATAACATTGTTTCCCGTATTATAAATTATGCAAAATGGGTCTACGATACCAACACTGAAATAAGTTGCCAGCATAACGTGTGCTAACTTTATCCATAACTGGTGGGAAGTACAGTTTAAAGCCGACTCCGAAATATAAATTTTTTAGCATATTTTTTCTTAGAAGACTGCGGAGGGGAAGTCGCCTACGAAATATTTTTTTTTTTTGATATTTCGTTTCGTTTGAGTTGTCTGAGCGGGGCTTTGAATCATGAGCTCATGTCTTATAAGCTAACACACTACCTACTTAACAATACCTGTATCAATGCTTTAATGCGTCTAGGAGCCTACCAGTAACCAAACTTTTATAGGTAGTCGCCTTATGTCTAGAACCCAGTTGAAAGGTAGGGGATACAATATTCTAACTTGTCTTACGATTGTCACGGTTTTCCCACCTCAAAAGATAGTTTTTTGCTGTATAAGATGCTAGAATGGTAAGGTTCATATCTGGGTAACGATATCTAGAAACAATGCTCTCTAGGAGTGGTAGTGAGCAAACTTGCCGCCTGAATCGAAGTCTTTTTAAGGACTTTTCTTTCTCTAAAAATAGTTGTTGATGTTATACTTTCCTAATCTGGGCCTCCCCTGTTTTAGTTTTTATAATCCAAAGGCCATGATGAAAATTCGCTTTTTTTGGGACTCAAATCTGTATTACGTTCTAGTCAAGACTGCAACCATTGTATCACCTCGTATACTCAGTTCAGCCATAAAAATTGTGATGTTTACAGTGACTATAGCCAACTGGTGTAATAATTAAAACCAAACCAAAAGTGTGATTAGTGAGAATTACAACCGAGCTTCTCACACCACCCATATTGTATGTGTTAATTTAATTCATGAGTGAAGTAACCTACTATTCCTTTGAACCACAGATTCTTGAGAGAAACTTTTCATTGCCGTTTTATTTACAATCAGTACAACATCTTTTATGCGAGTGTCCTGCACTTCAGAATAGGCGGGGTTTGGGTGACAGAAAGTTTGAAAATGTGCGCATGGCGGCGAACGTTTCACTAAGGAAACTTGCTGGTTTCATGGGGATCGTGACAATGGGATTACTTACCTCACACTGGGTGACACAATAGGTCATATGTGCTACCCACCGAGTGAACTTGCCTCTGAAGGGCAGGTTATCTGCTAACATAAGCTAACCTATTTACTCTCAGAGTTTTTGTTTGAGTTCTATTGATATTTTGTTTTGTTTGAGATGTCTGACGTACTAGACTTATCATCTATAAAGCCATTTCAAGTGGCCCATACTGTCAATATTTTAAATATGAAACCATTGTAGACATTTACGAATAACGATTATACTGATACCCCCAACTATATTCTGTTTTATCAGTTGATTTCCAAATCAGCCACAGTTTCTCTACGTATGGTTGAAGCGTAATTTTTTTTTTGTAATGCCATCGACTCGTATGATTATGTGTATACAAGAGTGCCAGCATTGGCAACACATAGCAGCAGTAGTAGCAGGTACTTACTATTATAGTAAAAGTTGAGTACTTCCTTGTTCCTTTAACGGTGTTGCACTAGAGCACATACATAACAACATAATGTTGTTTAAAGGTTGTTCATGTTCGTGTTGATGTTCTTTTTCGTTTTTTTTTTTGTTTCTTTCTCGTACTTTACATTTGCAAAGAAAACAATTTTCTCCGCCAAGTATACTCGCATGGGCGATTGTTACGTTGATACAAGCATTACTAATTTTATGGCGTTTATAAAAGACCCTTTTATGGTTTTCCAGAGAAACTCTCAGAATTCTTTTTCTGTTCACTTATTGATGTTATAGATGCTGGTGCTGCCATTGCTTCCACTATATGCTTCCTTTATGGTTAAAAACATACATAAGAACAGATGAAGAGAAAACCAAACACATGAAAACAAATCACAAAAAAAAGAAGGAAAAAAAAAACAATAACGTTTCCAGCAAATGAAAAACTTTCTTAAGGAAATTACTAAAATTAGACATTAAAACTGATGTTTCCAAAGATAGAAACATACATACATACATACATACATACATACATGAAGAATCAAATTAAACTCATAATTATTATTAGAAGAAGAAGAAAACTTAAGAAGAACTAAAAAAAGCCTTTTAAAGTTTCAAAGGCATCAAGCAAGTGTGCATCAAGGTAACAGAGAGAGAGAGAGGGACAAGTGTTAGATGATGTTTATATTTAATTAAACGGATACTGCTTTTGCCAATGCTAATGACATTTGTGCAGATAAATAAAATGTTGCTCTCTTTATTATTTAATCGCAAAGAAAATTATTTTAAAATGATTTTTTTCTAACGCAATATATTAAATTATTCTTAATAAGCAGTCTGGCTATCCTGTCTGTCTATACATCTAAAGTCCTTCTTTCGCTTCGTTTGATTGTTGGTTTATCGACCAAGTAGTAGCTGATGAATAGGGTATTCAGAAAATAGGTTTTTATAAAGCTTGTTAACAATGAATTGACGTTTCTATGCACCGGCGTTTGGCGGTCGGATCGATTCACTCGTTGTTGCATTACAAACGTTTAAATGTAGAATACAAATCTTTGTATATTTGAAATACTTGCCCAACAGAAATTGAGTTTCTCTATGGTTCTGTGAGCAGTGTGTTTGCTTATTATCCATGGTTCAAACTCTAGGTCAGCTATCTCTCAGATTTCTGGCTAAAGCTCTGAGAGTAAATAAAATTGCCATGAAAAAGTTCCTCAAATATCTGTCGTTCAGAGTCAACTGTAAACTGAAGTTCCAGCCACTCATGTATAAAATTAACACACACAACATAAGTGGTGTGAGAAGCTAAGGTGTAATTCTGACTGAAGAGTTGTAATGACATTATTATTATATCCGAGTTAAAAGTAGCGTGGTATAGTGGTTGTATTGTGCTTGATAATAACTCCGGGCAACTAAGAATAAAATTCCGAAGATAGCAAAGAATTTTTAATCGATTTTCTATTACTTTTAAGTGGATTTAATCACTTTCAAAAGTAATTCAAATAGAATGTTACCCTCACACTAGCCCACCGAAGATGTCTACTAACCCTAACACATAGAAATAGAAAGGTCAGTCAACAATACCTCTTAAGGGAAAGTTAGCAAATTTCCTCAGTAATACACGAAAGACATCTTCACAAGAGAGCGTTGTTTCTAAGCAATGGCAGTTTCCAAATGGGCCTGCTTTTATAAGAAAAAGTTCATATTAATTTTAAGAAATCCTAGGTTAACAAACTTACTTATCCCGGATATACTCTTTCAAAGTCAGGATTACAATCTAGCTTCACACATCAACCCTGTTGCGTTTGTTAATTTTATCCATGAATTGTGGGGGAAGTTTAGTTTAACATCGACTCTGAATGAACGATTTTTGAGAAACTCTTCATAGCAATTTTACATACATTTACTCTCAGACTTATTGGCAGAGGATTGTTAGAAGGAGGTCGACGAAGAAATCTTATCTTCATAATTAGCTTTGTTTGATATATCTTAGCTTAGAATAAAACAGAAACGGCATCGTAAATATATTTCTGAAGTTGATTTTTTATCGACGTTTTACCTTAACAACGCCGAGTTTAAGAATCGCCGAGTTTTAAACATGCACTTGACGTAAGTTCGCAGTCGACTGAATTGAGAGAATCGTATCTCCTGTTGTTTAAGGCATTACCTTACTTCTAGTAAGTAAACCAACACACTACCTACTAGACTATGGTGAGTTCAAAGCATTTTTTTCAAATTTGTTGCGTTTTCTTATGTTAAGTTGGATAATTTTCGAACTATCCTAGTACTAGTGGCGTGCGGACAAATTCACAATCTGGTTTCATGCACAGCCTGTAGCCGACTAAAAATGGTTTCTTGTTCAATACCTTCTCATTAAAAAGAGATAAATATTTCAGCGTTTAAGAGGAAAGATTTAAAATCATTGACTTCTGTAGACTAAATGTTTGAAGACGCAGTTATTAATTGGTTTTTAAACATTAAATTTAATTTTTTTTAAGGTAAATGCTATGCAATTCATAAAACCCATAAACAGTGGCTACTGTAGTTTAATAACTTAAAAAAAGTTTAAAAAAAAAATTTTAAATTTTTTAAATCGCTTAAAATATTTATTTTTCTGAACACTCTAAGTACTTAGGAAAAGCTGATTAAGTTTGTATTCTGTCTGACTGTCTGTCTGTCTTCTATTATATTGCGTGTTATGACTACGTGTACAATGTCTAGCTATGAGTGCAACTCTCGAATGGAACTGCAAAAATATTAAAAATATTAAATAATAATTGAAAATCCCTTAAAGTCTTTATCTTTTATTTAATATTTCTTTATCTTTTTCTCTATTATGATGTATTTTATTGTGTTGTATTGTATTGTATTGTATTATACGTTTTGTATTTGAAGAGTATTAAATTATATTGTATGAGTGGATATAAGCCTTTAGGTTTCCATTTTAATTTATTTAATTATAATCTATATTCTGATGTATGTATGGATGTATGTATGTGTGTGTGTGTGCTCATTATAATTTATAATATTAATTCTATTGTATTTGTATTTGTATTTGTATTTGTATTTGTATTTGTATTTGTATTCGTATTTATTATGTCTTTAGACAGCATTAAGTTTCATTATTTCTAATGCATTTTAATGAATACGTACGATGTATATATTTTAGTTCATGTTGTTTTTCTTGTTTTTGTTTTTCTTTCACAATTGAAACGTATCCCACAAATGGTAAACATCATTAATTATCATTCATTATTCGATGCCTTAGATAATATCAAAACAGATTAAAAGATAAAAATTGATTTTTTTTTCTTTTGTTTTTGTTTTTTTTTTTTTGCTATTTATTGTTAATTATGGCACACAAAAACAAGACAGAAAAAAAAAGCAGAAAACAACAACAAAACATTAAAATCCCATTGAGAGAAAAAAAGAAAAAAAACAAATGAGAACAGAACAGAACGTTTATCATTCATTATTCATATTGAAGTCTTAATAACAGATTAATATGTTGCAGTAATAAATAAATAGACGAATCAATTAAATTTCAATTGAATTGTTCTAATTAAAGTTTATTATATTATCTAAATACATACATACATACATTATGATAGATTATGTGATCTGAGAAGATAGATCATAATCCAGACTTAAGCGTTTTAATGCCAAATTATATCTGTTTGTACGTAGTTCTGAGTTAATGAGTCTTCGAACAGGAACGCACTGAAATTTGATAGTTGATAACGGCCATCTTGTTGACCCTATACCTGTCAAATAAGTTGTCATTTATTCAGTCTGTTATGCCAAATCACCACTGGCGCATATAGTATTCACATGCAACAAAATTATTCTTTTTAAGTGGCTGCTTTAGTCGAGCAATATACCGCGTGCTTTGCCCTTTTTACGATAGCCGTATTCGTTCTACCGATAGAACTATTCGCAATATGGTGAATAGATTTTAGCCGATCGGTTCAGTAAACGATCGACCAACACCCTTAGTTCCACTTAACCCAAGATCTGTTGAAAAAATTAACGCTGTCCGTGAAAGTGTGCAAGAGAATTCGTGGCAGTAGACTTCGTGTAGCTTATAAGAATTCTGCCTTAAGCATAACACAACTTGGCATATCGTTAGTGATGACTACGATGTCGTCGTAGTCTTGTAGGTAATGTGTTGGCTTATTGGACGTAAGGCCACGGTTCAAACTCCACGTCAGACATCAAAACGAAAATATGAAAAAATATTTTTCGGCAACTTCCTCTCACCAGATTTCTGGCAAATACTCTGAGAGTGAATAAAACTTGCCATGAAAAAGTTTCTCAAAAATCTGTCATCGGCAGTTGACTTTAAAAAGTAGGTCTCGCCACTCATGTAAAAAATTAGCACACACAACATAAGTGGAGTGAGAATCTAGAACATAATCCTCACTGAAGGGTTGTAATCACTAATTATGAAAGTATGTATGTATGTATGTACTTCGTACAAAATTCAATTGAGGTAACGACTTAGGGAGCAGTCGGCAAATGACCTTGATTTTCATCGAAATATCGTTTCTACCTATAATGTCACGTTCTGGATGAAATAAATAACATTTTGGAATTTGGAAGAGTGGAAAATGCATTCCGAAACAGTCACTGTTTAGCGTTGATTTCTAGCTGGCAGCATCAACGGCCCATTTTTATTTTAGAACGATATTAGGCAGATTAGCACAGTTAACTTCAAGCATTTTAAATCGATAATTCCAACTTCGTTTGAACTGGATTGTATGTTCTGAATACTAACGACAGGCGGTTTTGATAGAACACCGTTCACGCCACATTCTACATTCTGGACGCTCATCTCAAGTCGAGATGTGTAAATTACCCACCGTATATATGCGCATTAAACCCAAATTCCAGCTGTCCTTAAAGCCAACGTCCCATATGCTATAAAACTAGAGATCCACTTAAGACAATGGAATTGTTTGAACCCTAACAGGAATCCTAATGGCACAGGACGCTACTGACAATTTCGCTAGCAAGCTCGTTCTGTCCAACTAGGATTACCGCAGAAGCTGCCATATTGTGGAAGAAACAAATTCGGTTTGTCAGACGTCATTGGTTTCTGGGTTACAAATCTCACCAATCCCTACCAAACAAATAGCACACAATAATTGTGGTTTTACTGTTGCTATTGGAACACTGTTTCCTCCTTTTGAACTTTCCTTAAATCAAAAATGACAAGTCATCGTCTATCCATTTAACTTCTTCAATTATAACACGAACAGAAATTATTTCCATAGGAAAACAAAGAAAATTTTCCAAATTTTCAATTTTCTTTAAACTGTGCTGACAAACATTATCCATGTCATCATAATGTTATTTCGTTTCGTAAAATTATTTCGAAAATAAGAACACCAACCATATTCCTTCTTTCCCCCGGTAGTGATGACATTAATAACAATAACAATAGCCAAACAAAAATCAAAATCTCAGTTTAAAACTTTTTGGCAATCATTGTAATGGTGACCTGACCCATTTCACAATATATGACAGAGGCCGTTTGTTTTCTTACTTACTTTTCCTCATATTTTAAAGGCTGTTGTTGTTGTTGTTGATGGTAATAAAAATGTTTGCCCCCGAAAAAAAAGAAAGAAAGATAGAAACAGAGAGTGAATAACGAGAGAGAGAGAGAGACAGAGATGAGTTTTAATTTTCATATGCAAAAATGCCATAACTTGGCAAACAGATTTACCACATATTGACATGGCACAATATCGGCAACAGCAGCAATAACAACAAACAACATGACCCTTTAACTGGCTACAGCCAATTCATTCATACAATTTAGCATCATCAGGCAGGCGTCTTTTTTTCGTCTTCTTTTTTTCTTCTTCTTCTTCTTCTGTAGGTCATTTTCAGTTTTTTTTTTTTGGTTGAAGTTGCTCTGGCTGTTGTCGTAGTTGCTGATGCTGTTGTCTATACAATTGGGCCACAATTGTTTCTTATGAATGAAACATCATCGTTATGTTACTTGTTAAACTTTTTTTTGCTTGTTCTTGTTCTTGTTTTTGTTATTGTTTTAAGCCCAAAAAAAAAAAATCATTCAAATGATGACCCCAGACCGAGGCTATTAATTGTTCATGAAATATTCATTTTAAATTGCTTTTTAAAGTCAATTTTCTTTTCTTTTTTTTATTGTTGTTGCTGTCATATTGCTTTCGAAATGGAAAATAACACCTTAAGGTTGTTTTGGAAAAAGTTTCATTCATTTTATTAATAATTCAGTAGGTTTTTTTTTTTTTTTGTAACGACAATGAAAAATACAAGGTTACGTGGCGAACAAGATTAAATGCCTGTAAATTTTATAATTTTTAAGGAATTGTTTAGTGGAAGCTTTTTGTTTGTTTTTATTTAAGTTTTGCCCACCGAATTGATCCTTATCTTGACCCTTATCATATCATAAATACCCGATTTATTCCGTGGTAGTTGCTAAAGATTAAAGAGAATGTCTTGGCAAATTATAAGTCTCCTAGTATTTTTGTTCATGATTCGTCGAAAACCTTATCAGATTATCTAACCTCCAAAGCTAATTGATATTTTGTCTTCAAGTGACACATTGATTCTTAGTCTTTCCTTTCAAAATTTTACAAGCAGCAATAAAGACTCATTTGAAGGATAAAGCACCAAAATCCGTGTCCATAATAATCTTCTGGTATTTTTAAAAGGAACTCAAAAACTATAACGCAAGCCTTACAAGCTCAACCGATAAATAACTTGGTCTAGCTGCAGTACAACTCCAACGTGCTGCTGGCGAACATTGAACTACCACAGGCATTATTTCAATGCACTGGCCTCACCAAGCAGAGTGACATATCGAAAACACTGTCCATAATAACAGAAATATTCAAGCGAACTCTGGAAATCAAGCCCCGAAATAAATATTGTTCTGCAGAAATAATGTCTTCACTTACATTAGAAAGGAAGTTATCATCAACTCTCCGAAGAATGACGTAAACATACATACATACATACCTACATACATACATACATACATACATACATACATACATACATACATACATACATACAACATACATACATATACACACACTCATACATACATACATGCATGCATACATACATACATACATACATACATACATACATACATACATACATACATATCATGATATCATGTATATATACATACTTACCTAATACATGATTGCTCATCACAAACCTTCAGTCAGGATTAAGCCACTTATGTTGTGAGTGTTAACTTTATACATGAGTGGCGGAACCTAAAGTCGATTCCGAACAACAGAATTTTGAGAAGCTATTATTTATGACAATTTTATTTACCCTCAGAGTTTTGGCCAAAAGTCTGCTGAGCGGAGGCTACAATGATTTCAAGAATGGTATAGACACTGGAGAAATTTAGATTCCTAAGGATGATTAATGAAATATCTGCTACCATTATAAGCCGTAGGCTTTGCTATGAGAAGACTGTTTGAACAGGATCTCTGTATCAATCTAATAAACACCATATAGTTGGTCTTTTGAAAAATTCTCTTCACACACTCCCCCATTGCCCTGGTCCTTATATGTCAAGGTATCCGCACATAAAGTATTTATACAAGAGCTCCCTTCCCAATTAAAATTGTCTGGCACTTCATTAAAACTCAATGCATGTATGTATGTATATATGCTTATCAGTACTGGCATGCACTAGAGCAGGGTTTAAACACTATTTTTTCAACGTAGTAATGGATTTCGTAAGTTAGAAGAAGACTAAGCAGCAGACTAATTGACCTTAACAAGTTTCATGATCCACGCATAAAACCTTTAAATGGTAAGGCTAGGATTTCAAATAAATATTGGCAAGACCAAGATGTTGAGAATAACTATAAAGAATGGTAGGCCATTACATATCACATGGGACTACAAGTTATTTGTTTGACTAACATGATAATTAATACGATTAAAGTACACTTTATAGGCCTCTCAAAACCCGACATGACACCAAGGCAAGCATTTGGGTAACTAAAAACTTTTGCGGAATCTTCGTAAATCTTTGTTCGGATTTTTAATCCTGTTGCCAAATATCTAATCTATGCCTCCCCTAAGGATGTTTATCTAACTTCTATGTTTGTAAACGAAAATTTAGGAATTCTGAAGTCTTCTGTACAAACCTACCAAAAATTCGAACGATAATGAAATATAAAGAGGCGATAAGAACAGTTTGGTTTTATAGTAACGCATTGCCTTTGGTGGAAACCAGTAAGAAAGCGGAAGAAGCAAACAACCGTCTAATACCTGATAGAGGTGACTTACCGTTTTGTTTATAGAGCCGTTAATAATCAGAACAAAAAACCTCTTCTTTAACCTCATGGATAAATTGTCTGTCATTTTAAACATTTTCTAAGGCACTTTCATTTGAGACTCAAAAGTTTTTTTCCGGTTTTTATAGTGAGCGACACATTTCATGGCACTTGCTTTTTGTGAGCGCATTAGATTTTTTATTGATTCTATTACACGGTTTCTGTTTGATACTTAATTTCTAGAAAAAGTCCTTTAAAGTACAATACTGTAAATATTTAGAAAAACAACCACAAATTTTTTCATGCACACTCCTTAATTACTTTATATATTGTATAAATGTTACCAAAGTGATCATGACTGTCTTGACATTATTATGTCCCCCTAATTGTGTATACAAAAGTCTTAAAGTTGTCTTAATCAGACTCAGACTAAGACTCAGACTCAGCCTCATTAAGAAATTTAAAAAAAAAAAATTGAAAAATGAAAAAAAAAGGAAAATTTAAATTATTTTCCAGAAATAAATCTTAAGACTGCAACACACCTTAATGTTTAACGGTGTGTTAATAAGAAATGTTTTTCTCTTTGCTGACAAAAAGAAATTTCAATAGAAAATGTCAACATCATTAGCAATTATTAACAGAACGTCGTCATTAACATCACAGAGTAAGAAATGAAAAAGGTTTTCCCAGCCTCATTTTTGCTTTTTATCGACATTATCTGTTGTTCTGTGTAAAATACATTGAATTTCGGTGTGTGTATGTGTGTGCATGTGTCAAAAATCATTTACAAAATGAAAATCAAGATGAATGAGTCATGAATCATCGTCATCATCTACATCAACACAACGGCTTTAAAAGAAAAAAAAGAAAAACTGTACACATAAGCCTCATCAAGATTATTTAATAAATGACACACTAATAATGACAAGTTCTTTAAAAAAAAACGAACAGAAAAAAAGAAAAGAAAAGAAGAGAAAGAAAGAACTTAAAAAATGGGAAAAAACGAAAACAATCTCTGTCTGACCTTCTTAGAATTTTGTATGAATTTTTAAGATTTTTTGTTTCAGCAGCTTTTTTTTCTCCTCCCTTTTCTTTTTTATAGAACATTAAGACCCAAATTGGTTAAAATGAAAGGCAAACAAAACAGAAATGTAAACCAAAAAAACTAAAGGAAAATGTTATTCATAACCCTATTTACATTAATAAAGGATATGTCAAATAAAAATTGACACTTGAACGTATAGAACGAAACAGCAAAAAAAAAGAGGAAAGAAAAACAGGAAAACATGCAGGAATGTATCGTACAAATATTTCCATGTATTTTCCATCAAAATTTTGGGTACAAATATGCGATAATATGCGATAATACATGACAGTTAAAAGGGTGTTTTCTTTAAAGTGTTAATAAAAGAATGTAATTGCAAAAAAATGGATCCAAAGTGAATGAAATATTTACTTGAAATGGTAAAGGAATGCCTGTTTTTAACAAAGTTTTTCTTGCAAATATTACTTACGACTACGCCGTATGTGGTCCATTCACAATACTTTAACAATTCAGCGGAAAGTCCGTTAGGACCTGCAACTTTAGTGTCCGTAAGTCGCATAATTGTAACTTTTACCTCTTCATGGCTAGGTTTTGGAATATCCATGTGATAATCATCTATTGGGTTCGATATAACATCATCCCTACATCATTAGTGTCTTCATACTCTCAGAATAGAGTAGAGAAGCATTCCCTCCATAACCTCAGCATCCATAAGGAACAATCAAGTAACCCTTTGATAAAATTTTGGAACATAATACCTATATCTGCGTAACTCAATTTCCTCACGCTCTTGCCTTTCCTACTCCCTATTATTGGCTTTCCTCTCTCAAAAGATCACGAAACGGCAAGCAGCAAAGTTTTTTTGCATGCGATATTCTCGCTAAACTTTCCTTACAACACTCTTCATCGTGCCATTGGCTTCCTTGAGATGAGCGCTTGAAGTCAAAAACTATTTCTGCAGTAGAGCGCAAAGAATAAGAGATGTGTGCCTACAGCCCGCCAAGGTCGTAGAGACCGACGGAACTGATGACAGAGATGAGCAGAGAACACTTCAACCTAATCGTGATTGCAACTTCTGAAGGTCGAACTTTCGCAATGTGTACTAATAGCACAGACCTCGAAGCACTAATGCACAATTGAAACATGGCAGAGTCGATAGCATATTGGAAAAATGCTTACCGTCAATCACCATAATGTGATCAGTCTGGTTGGACGTTGATAGATCGAAGAGCTAAAGGAACCGTATTGTTCGATCTTTGCTTTAAAATCTCTGAAGACGATTTCCATAATCCTAAAGCAATCTAAATTCGTGTTTTTCGCATTGCAGCTTTAATAAACATTATACGATGCAAGCATTTTGCATTCCATCAAATTCCCTGTATGCCGATGATCTTAGTCAAAAATGCTTAAGTATTTATATCAATGGACTGCTAACTTGATGGACATCCTGACCTACTTAGAAAAGCACAGGTACATTGGCTTCTACGTATGCATATAAGTGCATACATACATACATAATTGACCATTACAACCCTTCAGTCAGGATTACGGCCTAGTTTCTGTCTCCACTCATGTTGTGTGTGTTAATTTTATACATGAGTGGCGGGATCTACAGTTTGAAGTCGACTCCGAACGGCAGATTTTTGAAAAACTTCTCGTGGAAATTTTATTTACTCTCACAGATTTTGCCAGACGTCTGTTGAGAGGAAGTCAATGAAGGAATACATTTTAATTCCGCATTTTGTCCGGGATATCTGAACTGGGGTTTAAAGCATGGCCTTACATATAATAAGCAAACATGCTGCCTACGAGACTACGGCGATTTCTATCTTTGACTTTTAATAAAACAAAGCGTGTGTAAGATATCATCGACATGTTTTATTCGTTTGAAAGACCTATTGATGTCACTATCTGTGGAACATATGTGATCTGGGCCTTAAGTCTAATAAGCCAACACACTACCTACTAGACTACGACGACTTCAATACTTAAGTACGCTATTTCTGAATCAATGTCAGTATTTAAATCAATGTGGTGCTATAGTTTATAAATATCGGGCATATGCTCTGCATGTACCATCAAAAAAAAAGCATCAAACAAATTAAAGTTTCGATCTCTTCTTGTTCATTATTCATGCAAATTCTTCTATAAAGTCCGCATACAAATTTTTATTCAAAAATAAATTTTTTTTAATACAAAGTATTATGATTAAATCAGTGACGCTTTAAGGCATGAAATTAAAATCGAAACACAATTTTAGGAGAATTTTTCTATGGCTTTAAAAAGTAAACCCTTTTAAAAATATTAAATTTTCAAAATATTTCCATTCTAACATGAGTTTTTATTAAAAGGATAGTCATCCTCTGGCAAAAGTAAAAAAAAGCAAATGCCATTAGACTTCATACTTTATTTTCATATTTTATAGAACCGAAGAAGAAAAAGAAGAAGAAACAAAAAATAAAATATTGACAACTTGGCTGTCAAATTGACATGTTTACTAACCCATTAAATTTCCCATACAACATCCTACAATAAACTTGGCATCCTAGAAGAAGGAAAAAATAAAGACACTGTTAAACATTATGAGTGTGAATGGATGCCGGAGTGGCATGTAAACTGGAATACGAAATTATTTGTTTGTAAGACAAACCACCATACAAGTAATGGATGACGGTCAAATTGTGACACTCACGGTACTTGACTTTATATTATTAAACAGGGAGCAGTACAGTAACAGCTCTAGACAAACACAATCACTAGAAAATTTTTTTTTTATTGACATTTTTGAACATAAAATTTTATTGATTTTAAATTGGTTTAATTTGTTGTTGTTGTTTTTTTTTAAACAAATATAATGACAATTATTTTCTATTTTTTTATTACTTTTCTTTACAGTGTTACTTAAATTAACACCACCAAACCACCACAAGTCACAAGTGGTATGCTAATGTCTTTGGAATAAAATGGTAAGTGATGGTTATGTATTGTTTTTCTTTATGAGGATACTTAAGGATTTTATGGATATTTTTATTGTTTGTTTCCTTTCTGTTAAATGTGTTGATAGATAAAGAACTTTTCTTTCTTTTTTTTTATTCTTTTGCGTTGAAGTGTTGCATGCATTCGTGGAGTAAGTTTATGTAAGTTTTATGGTTACTTTGTGATGAAATGCATTCAATCAATCAATGTCAGTCGTCGCATGCCATTGTTGTTGATGAGTTTTCTTCTTCTTCCTCTTCTTATTGAATTCATTTTGTTTTAATTTATTAATAAATAATTTATTTTTTTTTTCTATTAGAAAAACAATTACATTAGCTTGATAAGAACCATCATTAAAATTCAAAAAAATTTTTTTCTTCTTTGAAAGACGTTTTAAAAACTTTTTATGATAAATTTAAAGAGACATCGGAGTGAAAGAGCTTCCAGCTGTTGTTAATAAAATATTAATGAACATTTACAAGAAGTTTCAATGAAATTAAATTTATTTTTAATAAATTAGCCTGGAGTTTAGAAAGAACTTGTATGTTTATTTTATTTTATTTTTTTTTATTAATTTTTAAACAGGAGTATGTATCATCAACAACACTCTTATCTACAAATAGATTTGTTTTTTTCATTCAAATTATTGCATATGACAACAGATTTGAAATTTCCAGATAATTTCTGTAAAGTGTGGCATGAACGTTATAAAATCATTACAAAGTTTTAATGTCATCTTAAATTCGAAATTACAAGGCAAAGGTATTCCTTGATACCCTAGATTAGGTTAGGTTAGTTTGATTACTAAAGCTTACTTGAGTATGCATAGTGGCCCGTTGGGACGCCATATTCATTCATTCATACTTTATTGTCATATTGTTCGGGAAATGAATTTGATGTACTTCTAGGCCTATAGCACGAATGTTTGAAAAACTTATTGTCGTTACTTTATTTTTGTTAATCACTGTTCAAGTAAATATATGTAAAGTTTCCATATGAGGGATTTTTCTAAAATAGTCATCGAACAAGATCAATGTTAATCAATTTTAATAAATTTCCAAATAAAACTTAAGCACGTAGTTGTAAACCAAAAAAAAAATATTTTACTATGGATAGGGTGTTCTAAGAGATTTATCTGAAATTTGATATTTGACTGCGACCATCTTGTTGGACCTACACTTGTCAAACTTGTTGTCATTTTTACAGTTTGTTTTGTAAAATCATCTTGGTCAACCATAGACAACAACTTGTGTTCATTGAATGACCTTTTTTACCGAAAAATCATTTTCAAAGATGATGCCCATTTCTGAATGAATGGATACGTGAACAGACATAATCGTTGAATTTAGGACGATAACAATCCACATGAGATGCAACAGCGTTCAATTCATTTTGAAAAATTCACTGTTTGGGGTTGGTTTTTTAGCTGGAAATGTGATTGCTTCATATTTCTTTGGCTAGGCTATCTTTGTTAACGGTGAGCCACTGTAGGTCATTGATTCTCAACTTCTTTTTTTCCTGACCTAGATAATTTAGTTGCTAATGAATGGCTAGGCTATCTTTGTCAACGGTGAGCCACTGTAGGTTAATGATTCTCAACTTCTTTTTCCAGACCTAGATAATTTTGTCGCTAACGACATATTATTTAAATCATGCTCATGGGGTTCCTGTCCGACTGGTATGTGTGTGATAACATTGCGTGGAGTTTATGTGAACTGGCTGGCCATCATGATCATGCTATTTGGCCCAGTTAGACTTTTTCAAGTGGGGTTTTTGTTAAGTTGCAGGTGTATGCATTACAACCATTGCGATTCTCAAAGCCAACATAGCCCCCATGCCTTCGCTCAAATTCAGTCGAATTTATGCCTCATTTAAAATTGAAAATTTAGGCTACACTCCACCCAATAACATATACCACACAAAATGGCATCAATAGGGCCTGTCAAAGATCGAACAGATTAAGTATAATATATGAGTCAGAACGCTTTTACATTTCATTCCTAATGGTATCAATAGGTCTTTGTTGTATTCAGTCAAATGCGGTCTCATTTATGCTTCAGAGTCATTGAAAATTGGAAATTTTGGCTACACACCACACAGAGAAGCTGAGGCGAATAGATAGTGACATCAATAAGTCTTTCAAACGAATAAAACACGTCGATGATATCTTACACACACTTTGTTTTATTAAAAGTCAAAGATAGAAATCGCTGTAGTCTCGCAGGCAGTATGTTTGCTTATTATATGTAAGGCCATGCTTCAAACTCCAGCTCAGATATCCCGGACAAAATGCGGAATTAAAATTTATTACTTCATTGACTTCCTCTCAACAGACGTGTGGCAAAATCTAGAAAAGTTTCTCACAAATCTGTCGTTCGGAGTCAAATTTAAACTTTAGGTCCCATCACTCATGTATAAAAAAATTAACACACATACAACATGTGTGTTGCTCGAAGCTAGGTTGTAATCCTGACTGAAAAGTTGTAATGGCAGTTTTAGTAGTGGTAATAGCATTTTGGGACAAACAAACCTCTTAGCAAAGACAGTTTTTTATGTTTGAAGTTAAAATTTCTTTAAAAATCAATTAAATTTTATAGAATTTTTACTTACAATTTTTGATTCGAGTTAATAACGAGTTGAGTTTGATTAAATCTGTAAACAAAAACAAAATAAAATACCAGCTTTAGTTATAAAATAATTTGATTGGCATAATTTTTAATCAAATTTTTCACATGATAAAAAATTTTTGAGTACTTATTTTACTTTAATTTGGTCAAAAGAAAGTCAATGGAAGAAACCAATTTAAATTAAGTGATCATAAGTAAGTAATTAAACAGTTTTTTTATGTGGCTTTTGTATAGAACAGCTTGTTGCTGACTGTGCCTTTTAAAGTTTTCCCCTCTGTTAACGAAATAAGGGTGTGCACCACTTTCAAAGCAAAATCAATTTAATCCTGTAGCGCTTGTTTTTTTTTTTTTTTTTTTTTTTTTTTTTTTCATAAACTTTGTCTGATTCATGCTGTGTGTAATGCTGTGCTGGTTTGATAACTTTTTTTTTCCAGCATTATTCATGTGGTCGTTACTCCTTGTCTTTGTGCTTTTGAGAAGGTGTTGCGTTTTAATTTGTTTTCTTGACCCACTACTGTGTTGCTTAAGATTACAATCAAAACCATCAACACCCAACATTCAACCACAACAAGAACGAACGAACGATTGAATCCCTTTCAATATCTTCATTACAAAGATGCTGGATTTGTTCTTGTTTTTTTTTTTTTTTTTCCTTTTTTTTGTTCGGCTTAACTCAATAACTCAAATTTACACACTAAAATATAACAAAAAAGAAGAGGGGGAGAGAATGTAGATAAAAAGCTCTTGTCAAAGTTTTTTTTCTCTCTTTGCTTTTCTTCTTTTTTTTTTTCCCTTCAGTTTTCTTACGCAATGGTTTTCCCTTAAAAACAAAAATTTTCATGGCAAACACACTTTATTCTGACAATAATTTTGTCTGTCTTTCGTTGGCATGGCATTATAGTAATTCAAACCACTTTAGGCCTTCAGATATTCTTTCGGTTTTCTTTTTTTTTTTTTAATTGTATTTCAATGTGGCTCTTAAAAACGCTTGCTCTTGGTCAAAACCACATGTCTTATTATTGTATTGTATTGTATTGTATTCTACCACAAAACAGACACCACAACAGTCCAAATGGGTGGCTATAAGTTGTTGCGCTGCATGCCACGCCACATCAATGTTAAGGCAAAATTTGTTGGCCTTCTTTTCCTCCTATCGCCACGCCATAAGAGTCAAAAAGTAGAGAAAAAATCCAAAAAAAAAAAACAACAACAACAACTGAAATAATTATTGTAGACGTGTGGCTGGTCAAGTGGCGTTTGTATCGTTTGGTTGAGATTTAATTTGTTTTTCTTAATTTCGTTTTTTTTGTTTTTGTTTTTTTTTCTTTTTTTTTTGTTTTTATGTTAAGCATCTTGTATAATAAAAAAAAGATAAAAATTTTCATTTCAAATAAATCAAGATCTTCTTCGACTATATATTAGGAAGTGTTTCTGAATTTTTAAATGAAATTTTATCATGTTAAACAGCTGCCTAATTAATCCCAATACAATGCCATGTGCCATGTGTTTTCTTTTTCCAATAATCACAAGCATATTTGAATAGGAAATTCATTTTGTTTTCAATTAAAAAATGAAAATTAAAGTTTCATTTTCAAATATTCTTGTGAAAAATTCATCTCAAGGTTCAATTAAGTTTTTCTTTTCCAAGTTTTTGTAAGCCTTGCAGTTGATAGTTTTAAGACTTTTTTTAACACTTTTTCTACTCTTTTGACAAGTTATTTAAAAACCAGGTCATCTAGAGCTGAGAGAGATTGTATATAAAAAAAATACATACATCGGGTCTTTCATTAAGCGCTTCTTATCGTATTAAACAGAACACAGCATGTGTATGAATTATCATTGAAATTTTTCATTCGTTTGAATGACCTATTGATGCCATTACGAATGGAATATGAAGTCGTTTTGGACGCATAAATCAGGCTAAGACCCCCATTGCTACCATTAGGTATGGAATAAAGCAGCTTTTAAATGTCTGACACAGATGGTCTAGGTGCAGCAAATCCCAAATGTCAAATTTTGCATGACTCTGATACAAAAATCAGGCTGACATTGGCCGATGGGATAAGTTATGTTGGCTTTAAGGGCCGTTGTGGTTTGTGGCTTATTCGCATACATCTGCGACTTAAATATACTCCACAAGAAAAGGTCAAACGTAATTAAATCGAACTATATCGGCGGCCAGGCAGTCGCCATAGTCTATTAGGTAGGGTCACGATTCAAACCCTAGGCTAGACACCAAAACGAAAAGTGAAACGAAAAAATATTTCTTCGGCTACTTCTTCTCAGCAGATTTCTGGCAAAAACTCTGAGAGTAAATAAAATTGACATGAAAAGTTTTTCAAAAATCTACCATTCGGAGGCGAGTTTGAACTGTAGGTCACGCCATTCATTTATAAAATTAACACACACAACATAAGTAATGTGAGAAGTTAGGTCTCGTATACAGATTTATGTATCTCAGTGGCCAGTTCACGTCACCTCCACGTGAGACATCCATGCTCTGAAGTCACTCGTGCAGGATATCCAATGTGACATGAGCTGTGCAACAAGTAACGTAATTCTGTTAAAACCACATGTTGTTAGTTTACATACCATCCATGAAAAAGTTAGCCCTTAACAGTGATAGCCTGGCTAACGTTTTTCTCAAAGTCCGCACCTAACAGTAAGTTTTTCGGAAAATACTGGCCGCTATTGAATCTCATAAGAATTGGTCGCAAATTTGTCTATTTTGGTTCCTCAAGTATCCATTCATCCAGACCTCATGTGTAAAAATGATTTTTCGATGTAAAAAAGAGCTGCGGAGCAGCCCGATAATAATGAAAGTTTTGTTGTTCCGCCCATTTAGATTTGTCATACTCTTTATATGGCGCCAGAGCTGTTCGGACATCTTTCAATTTTTGTTCGGTAATCAAAATTACTATTTTAATTTAGGAATTATGCCTTCCCGGCTATCATAACTACAAATACATAATTGGTCAGTACAACCCTTCAGATAAGATTACGGCTCTAGCTTACCACACCACTTATGTTGTGTGTGTTAATTTTATGCATGAGTGGCGGGACCTACATAACTAGTCGATGCAATAATATCTCCGGCGACATTTTGAATGTCATCTTTCTTTATTTCTCGGCTTTCCTGTAATCATCTGGTCAGTTTGGAGCAGGTTGTAATAAATAAAACACTTAAGTTCTCTCCAAACCTAGAGCGACAATATTTTGCAAAAACTATCATAAGCGGAATTGATCGCTTCACCAGATTATAGAGGTTAGTAGCGGAAAATTTCCTTTGAACCCTGCAGAAACACTTAACATGGCCTTGAGAGCCATTAATAAAGTTGTGGAAATTGTTTATGGATTATCACAAGAATTTAATTATGATTTTTTTCCTTTATTTAACCTGCTTTTCATTGACTTCTTGACAAATGATTCAATTTCGTTAAGCGACCAATAAAGTGCTTTCGCGCTTATTTAGGTGGCACCCAATGATCGAGCTTCTTTCAGCAGCCAGCCTTTTATAAATGATTTTAATTTGTTTTCGTTCGTCTTAATGTTAATTGTATCGTCGCGCTCTTGATAGCCTTTCAAACAGCTTCTCGTAACACGGTTTGTCGTAATGAATCCATTTTTTAATGCCAGTAAAAGTCGGACGCAAAATATGTTTTTTTAAGGACTCATCAGTTTCAGTACGCAAAATAGTTCCTCATCTTCAAGTTGATACACAGTTTTCACTGCTTTTAAGTTTTATTTTAAATTTACTGAATGTCCTGCTTGAGTAACTGCCAATAGCTCTTTGAGTTTTCAATTCATTTTTACAATAGCCTTCATGAAGAAAGGCCATCGAAACTTTGGACAAAATTCAGAAGATTTTTATAAACCATTCGGCGTTTTTTTTTTTTCAAATCGAGAGATTAAATCGAAACATTTCGTACATTTTAACAATCATTTGATGATCATAAGCACAAGCTTGTGTGAATTTTTAAATTATAAAGCCAAACATTTGAATTTCTTTCATAAATAGTTTCATTTATTGCCGTGTGATTCAAAGAACTTTTCTTTGTTTCAAAATTTACTTCCAAGATTGATGTGAAATAAAAGAGAGACAAATTGTTTTACCGCATCAAGATCATGATCACAATACAAAACTTATTTACAACTTCTAAAGAAAGAACAAAAAACTACTCCCAGCTACCCACTGAACCAAGGTTCCCATCTTTTATTAAATAACCATCAATCAACGATGCTTAAGTCAAGGAAGTCGCCACCACTATACCAGAAGGGTCATAAATTCTTAAAGAGTCAGAGTTTTTCCTAAAAAAAAACACTCATTTTGGATTTTCATTCATGCAGCACAACATGCAGCATTCGGTGCGATACAATATAAATGGCGGTCTTAACAATGAAATGAAATATTTCTTAAGGTTTTAATAAAAAAAAAAAAAAAATAAATAAGAAAAGAAAAAGGATGCGTAATAATTAAAACAAAAATATAAAATAAATGGCAATAAAAATTAAAACAAAATAAAAAATTTCTTTTTAAAATATTTATTATGACACGGAAGTCTTGCATTTGCCTTTGTTCTTGCAGCAAGCACATCATAAACTAAAGAATTAAATGCTAAAGATTAAAAAGAAGAGCCATTAAAGGCCATAAATGACAACGTTTTATGAAATTTACTATAACAAGGCAAGACAATGGTGAAAGACTCACTTTTTTTTATTTAAAAAGTTTTACAATAATTTTCTTCTCTCTCTCTCTCTGGTTGTATGTACGCCAAGTCTTTTGTTCTTTACAGTCTTTACCCATATTGAAACCTTGACCCAAATACTACAACCGTTATGATCTGTTAACAAAACAGTTAACCAGGTTATACGTTTTGTTTAATGGCCTTTTTAAATACTGGCTAAAAATAAAAAACCCAAACAAAAATAAAAACAAAACCATACTCCATTAATCATAAATCATATGAAATACAAGTACATACATACGTACGAGTATACGTACGTACATATACCATATTATTATGAAATATTTCTTCTTTTTTTTTGATGGTTTTTCTTTTCATTTTTATGTATGCTTTTGAGCAGCATTCTTTATTAATGATGTCTTTGGTTTATTATTTGTTTTTGTTTTTGTTTTGGTTTTTTTTTTCAATTTTTATTGTTCTATTGTAAATGAGAAAAAGCAATAAATACCATAAAAAGACTTGTTAATTACATTCTCTAGTGAGATTCCATTGTAAAGGTATTTTAAGTGCTGGAAATACAAAAAAAAAATTGATGTAATGGCCTAAAGATACCATATTTCAAAGCAATTATTTTAATTATTCTACAAAGTAAAATCTTTAACAATTTTATTCTTCAAAAGAATGCCATCAATTGAGAATTATTTTTCCAATTTGTTTGATGTACACACCAAGCCGTTTGTTGGGCAATTCCATTAGCTGGGTGTCATTGATTATTTTTAGAGAAACGAAAAACACTACGACGAAAGAAGATCTGTTGTGCAAAGCCTATGACATTAACCTCTGAATAGAAAGACTTTATGGAATTCCAGCATAATTCCAACTTATATTTGAAATAATCTAAGTGGCTTCTCAATAAAGACACCACCAGCTCAGACTACAGAATTCATGGCAAAAAAAAAATGATATCTTAGCTCTCAGCTCAGTTTTTTTATAAACAGCTGTTGGCCTCAGAAAGACCAATTTTGTTCAAGAACTATCTCAGCCAATATCTCCTATAGTATATCGTTAAATGGTTTAAGTCTGCACTATATAGCAGAATACCCATCTAATGTCTAACAAACTACTGACAAAGTCATTTAGCCTCGCAATGTCTTGTCAACAGACAAGTCAAACGCTTTCATATCATACGACATAATGTTGAGCGTGCACTCAGTAGATGAAGAACAGTTTCATACTCCTCCAGCAGTGACACAAACAACGACAGTAAAGCTGGATTCACCCATGGTTTCGGAACAGGGTTCTACATTTACGTCAATCCGGAATGGACATCTAGAACTTCGTGAGGAATTCGTAATATGGTGTAAGAAAGTTCAGGATCTCCGGGAGTTCAATATTGGACTTGTGCTATAATCAATTGCCAAGACTTGCTGACTAGTTTCAACTACAATCAGGGTCCATGGAAAAAAGTTATAAAACTGCCTCCAGCGCCAATTGCCTTAGGTTCAATATGAAATGCAATTGCAACACATGAGTAAGTTAAACCCCCACCATAGTAAATATCAATTGGTTATGATAGGTTCAGCCACAGCTGTGTAAACCCAGTAAGTCAACTTTGAACTGAAGCCACATTTTCTTTCCTTCACAGACTTTAATTTATTAGGCATTGTATTATTGTTTTAGTTTTTTTATGTGGTTTTAATGCTTCAATAAAATTTAAAAAGCTTTATGAAAATAGCTTTGTGTGCTAAATCTCTGTCAAAAATATTTGGAAAAAAACGGAAAATTCAGTGAAATTTATCACTGTTGATGTAAACCAATTTATTTCCAATATTTCAATGAAAATTCAACATTTACTTCATAAAATTCAAATAATGCATGGGCGGACGAGCTGTAACTAAAGTTTACATCTTAAATTTATTTTTTTTTTTCGTTTTTTTTGGTGTTGTTGTTGTTGTTGTTTGATGTGATTTTTAATTTTATTGTCATTGTCATGCCTAACCACGATACATATTTTATTTATCTGTTCCCCATACTTTTCTGTTTTTTTTTTATCGACAATATGAATATGAAAACAACCATGCATGCATGATACCATCCACCATCCACCCCACGTCGATGTTGTTGTTGTGTGTATAGAAAACCATCTCTAAACTTCAGTAATCGTAATTGACACGTTAATGCCAAAAGAAATATGATGTTGTCGATACGACACTAGCTGTATATGGATATGTATATGGATGTATAGGCGAATATGTATGTATGTATGCAAGTGTGTTTTTTTGGCCATTTTCTTTTAGTGAAACTTGTTTTGTGTTGTTTTTTTTAAAGAGTTTTTCCATTTTGCCGGGTTTATGGTGTACGAAACGATAACACGATAACATGAAATATTGACCAAACGAACGAATCATTCATGTCTGTTCTCTCTCTACTCTTGTTTTTGTTTTGAATTCTTTTTCTATTTTTTTTCGAAATTTTTTTTTTTTTGGTATTTTTGCTCATCCGTTTTACATGTTTTGCATGAACTTCATGCCAGTTTCTACTGACATTTCAAATCCTGAACCCATGTATCAAATTCATCGAATTTTTTAACATCCCAAAAAAAAAAAACAGACACACACACACACGCAAAACAAAATGTAATGTAACGATAACTACAGATGCCAAAAAAAAAAATCTAAATTTTACACCGAAAAGGATGAGAGAAAAAAAAAGAAAGAAATCAACGAACGAAATCTTGTTACAGCATTAGAAGACGTCTTGTTGAATGTGTCTGTCTGTCTGGCTTAGATACGGAAATAGTTTCTACAAACTGTTGTAAAAATCAACATAAAAACAACACATAAAATTTATTATTATCCTTGACATAAAAACCAAAACATTGTTCGTGTGTGTAAATTTTAAAACAACAACATGCCAGAAATTGACAGGGATTAACGCTTTTCAAACTTTAATTTAAAAAGCAAAAAACAAGAAGAAGAAAAAAAAAGAATTTCTTGTAAATTTATTAAAGAAATAAATTTTTTTAAAAATATATTTGCTTTTCATTAAATATTTTATTAAAGAAGCTATACTTAGCCTGCCGCCCCCCCCCATGTATTCTTCTTATTCTTTCAAAATATCTTTGCTAACAATAGTGAAGCCACAAAATTTATGTTTTTCCATTGGCCTTGTAAATTCGTTTTTCATATCGATTGTGTGTGTGTGCGTGTGACTCGACATTGATAATATTTATTGAAATTTCCAAGAATCATTGAAAAATTATTAAACAAACCCTCAAATAATATGAATTGTTTAGCATCCGAATATAGATTTTCCCTCCCTCCTTCTTCCTTCTTTTTTCTTTCTATTGAGCGTGTTTGTTAATGGAATAATTTGCGCTTTTAGAAAATAATGCGAAATAATTATTATTTGGTAAACAAACAACAACAACAACAACAAAATAAATAACGAGGGAGGGTTGGGAAAGTCGTTATAGATAGCCGTGCAATATTTTTTTCTTTCCTCCATGAAAAGTGCTCATATCGTGATTATATTTTAAAGTATTCTGTACCAAAAACGATTTCATATTGTTCATGTGAGAAATCGCAGAATAATATAATGCGTCATTTGTCCTAGTAGCAAGACAAGGATTCGAGAATTAGGATAAAATCTAGAATCATTCTTTAAAGTACCAGTTCAATTAACTCTGCTATGTGTAAGAAAGTACGTGCAAACATTCTTAATTTTAAAACTATCACAGGCTTCTTAATGTTATATTTGGGCTAGATACTAAGATCTGTAGATGTATTCCAATTGTTCAAGTGATGTTTAATTATTTTAGATACGTGGATTGGTGCAAATGTCTCTACGAGTCTGAAGAAAAAACGCTAATAAGCGTTTTCCTTTAAAATTTCAACAGTCATTTGTAAGGCAAAACAAAGTTGAATACATTTTATCTACACGTGAAATGTATACCGTTAGGTTAGAAGCATGGGAATTATTATTTATTATGTCAAGTCATGTAATAAATTCATTGGCCAACAATATGATGGTACCCCCTGTAAGATTCACAAAGGAAGCAAACGTTTGTTATCGCTACTGGTTTTAGAAAAGACTTTGAATTGCCTTCCACAGTATTCTACGACACTTCTGCGCGAATAATTTGATTATATGAATATTAACCCAATAAGAGATATTCTTAAGAACTGAAATGAGCATCTAAGAACATCGACTACATAAATAACCTATAACTGTTGGCCTACCGTTTCAAAGTGAGCGGAAATGAACGCATTGCTACGTGTTTACCTTTTAAAAATGTTTGGAATAAGAGCTCGTAGATTGCAAATAAAAATAAAAATAAAAATTAATTAAATCCCTTATAATTCACACAACTTTTGTGTGCCACTGTTCACAACTGATTCTAACAACAACAATTGCTTATTTGTTATTCCTTTGTTTATGCTCTTTGCGATAAACAATAACAATTACGACGCAATTGCTCTGTAGATCTTTGTAACGGAGATCTTCAAACCACGATTGGTTTACTTCACACGCACAGTGTCTTGACACAAGACTGACTGAACTTCTACTCCAATCCTTCATGCTTTGCTTTGCCTTTTATATAGCGACGTAAACAGTCTGATGAATGTTCTCGTAGGCGAAAGTTCTGGTCCTAGCTTTCAAGAGAATTCTATGAATGTAAACATGTTGTTTACATTTCTTTATGCTTTCATGTTTATTGTTTTTGTATCTTGTTTACGATCGTCCTTACAGTGTTCTTGTTGCTTGTCGTTTACTTGTTTAGCCCTTTTTCGTTATATTGATGTTGTTTTTTTCTTTTTTGTTTATTTGTTAATCAGCCAAACAAGTCCGTTGTTTTTGTTTTTGCAACTTTTGTTTAACATTTTAATGTTAAACGATGTTACACCATTTCCATTTCCGTAACAGTATATATACAGATATATGGCTACCACAAAGTATCTTTAGCTTAGATATTTTCCCGCTGTTATTAGGAGACTTCCTGTATAACATGGCTGTGTTCTATTGTGTATCCAGTCACAATTTCGTTGACATGACCTTGTGAAGTCTTGTGGATTCAATTCAGTTCCGTTTTCTGTGTTTGATTTGCTTCAGAATATGTTTCCTTTTGATTATGTTCCAGAGATTATTGAACTGAGCTACTTAATGAACAAAATCTGTAGTCTAGCGTGATTGTGTTAGAAATTGGCCAGGTTACACTCACGTAAAGAAGAGTAGTCTCTACAAATATGTTAAATATTCCAACCTGAATTCGTCTGTACATTTCTAATATTTACAGATTGTTATCATGCTAATGTCATCCTCACTTTGTTGCATTTGCTGTTTCTTAGAATTTTCTTAGAATTTTGTGACAGTCCTCCTATGCAATAGTGTAGAAAATGCTGATTGAGGATGAGACTTTATTTCTGTTTTAAATTTCCAATAAAAGTAAAATATTTTAATTGTAAAAAGAATCAAATCAAGTATAGAACGCAATTTACTTACGAGGTGACTCAAAAATAATTTCCGTTTAAAGATGTAAATCTTTTCTCAGGATCACATCTTAGCTTCTTATTTATGAGAGACAGTTCCTATAGTTCAAAGTCGCCTTTGAATGACTGATGTTTGAGTAACTTATCATGGTAATTTTATTTACTCACAGAGTTTTTGCCAGCAGAGTGCTGAAAGGAAACTGGCGAAAAAATATATTTTTTTCCCCCACAGGGGAATTTATTTCTAGACGACCTATGGCAATCCTATTATCCCAGAACACACTGTTTTTGCTGTCAGTAGCAAAGCAAATGAAACAAAAATGCAGGAGACATAGAATTCGGTGTTCCTTTCAGTATAAAAAAAACTCTTGTGGAACCATGCTAAACAAACCTAGAACCGAATACTTTATTGTTTTCAACATTTCTTTAATGATAAGCGCGTTTTTATGGTAATGACATCAGATGGACCACCACAAAATATAAAATAATTATTGCTCTTAACAATTTGCCAATTTGTCCTGGCAATACGTTTGGAAATTCCACACCGTAGCTAATACATCTTGTGTAGAAGAGTGGTGTGGAGTGATGTGCTCGTTTTGTCTTACTCTTCTTCAAGTGATGGTGCTATCTCTCCTTTCTCTCTAGAGGAAAAAAAACAGTTCAATTTGTCAATTGTATTCTCTACTCTCTCTCTACACTCTTCGAAGTCACCGTAGTCTAGTAGGTAGTGCGTTGGCTTATTAGACGAAAGGCCATGGTTTGAATCCCCGGTCAGACAGCAAAAACGAAATATGAAAAAAATATTTCTACGGCGACTTCCTCTCAGCAGATTTCTGGCATAAACCCTGAGAGTAAATAAAATTGCCATGAAAAGTTTCTCAAAAATCTGTGGTTCGGAGTCGACTTTAAACTGTGGGTCTCGCCACTCATGTATACAAATTAACACACACAACATAAGTGGTGTGAGAAGCTAGACCGTAATCCTGACTGAAGGGTTGTAATAACCAATTATGTTTTGTATTCTTTACTCGTATTATTGTATAAAAAAGATATTCAAGCATAAGACTTCTTAATTTTAAAAAAAATTTTTTCGAAATTAATGCACATTCTCACACAACTTTTGAGCCACATGGTATCAAGACAGAAAAAAACAAACATTATTTAAATGCCACAAATCAATCACAAAATCTATAAATGTATATATTTTAATTGTTACAGTACATTAAAAAAGTATGCGGACAAGTTTTTAAAGGTAATCAAAACTAAGAAGATCAAAGGTTGCCCATAAAAACAATTTTTTTCTATTCAGCACAATTGTTTTGGTGTCTTCAACTGTGTTTAATTGCAAGGTCAGCAACTTTTTGCACCAACTGTAGTATTATTATTTATTTTACAAATCAATAATGAAAATGGGTGGGCCACTTAAATCTTATTAAATTTTTTTGAAGAATCTCAAGAGGAAAAAAAGAAAGAAAAGCAATCGTCTTTATACTTGAAATTCAATGAAAATATTCTTTGATTTGTATTTAATTTTCATTTTTTCGTAATGCAATAACAATAACAATAACAATAACAAATGAAATGAAAAAATTGTAATTAAAAACCAAAATGCGCCAAAATAAATATCAGAAAAAAATATGGAAGAATAAATAAAAATAAAAAAATTAATATTTTCATTAAGAAATGAAAATGAAAATGAATTTTAAATTATTTAAAAATAAAAAAATAAAATTTTATTTAATTCCTTTTTTTTTTTGTTTTTTATTGATTATTTATGATTTGTGGGAGGCGATGGATTTGATTTGTAATATTTGTTTCTCTTTTTTTTTTTTTTGCTATTGTTGACCATATTGCTTTAAAGTAACAAAATTTAATTAATTTTCATAAATATTTAAATAAATTATTTATTATTTACATTTTTAATTACAATAATATTACCAAAGAATAATAAAAATAAAATGTTTTTAAATCTTCATTTTTATTTAAAAATTTAAAATTTTAATTTCAAAAAAATTTTGCTCAATTTCATTTATCATAAATTATAATTAAAACTATGATTAAAGTTTTAATTTAATTTTAATTTAATTGGTATTGAAATCAGAAATTAATGAACAACAAACCATATTTCCTTTTGATATTCAAAAAATTCAAAGGAAATTAAATTTCCCTGAAGCCATGCTTCAAATGGGATATTAACACTATATTTTCTGCTACAAAATTATTCCATTTTATTTATTGTTTAAAATTCTCTATTTAAATTAGTAATGCCTGTCACTGAATATTGAATATAATTATTAATTAAATAAAACCACCAATAAAATAAATAACCTACTCTACATGGTACCATACATGATAGAACTCCTTAAAAGCTGTAGTAAGCTGATTATATTTTGAATAATTCTCTTCTCGAGGCTAATTGATTACCTTATTGCAGAAAAAATTATCTTCATAAAGTTCTAAGTACACATTTAGCGAACAGTCCCGGCAGATAGACGCAATTAAAAATCATTATCCAGAAAATTATGTACAGCGACCAGGGTTTGTGACACGTGAAATGTATACCATCAGGTTAGAAGCATGGGAATTATTATTTAGTATGTCAAGTCATGTAATAAATTCATTGGCCAACAATATGATGATACCCCCTGTAAGATTCACAAAGGAAGCAAACGTTTGTTATCGCTACTGATTTTAGAAAAGACTTTGAATTGCCTTCCACAGTATTCTACGACACTTCTGCGCGAATAATTTGATTATATGGACATTAACCCGTCAAGAGATATTCTTAAGAACTGAAATGAGTGTCTCAAAACTTCGAATACATGAATAACCTATAATTGTTGGCCCACCTTTTTAATGTGAGCGGACATGAACGTACATATACATATATATTCCTACAAGCATGTAATATACAATCATGTATATTATTGACCATACGCTTAGATAAGATTACTGCCTAGCTTTTCACGAGAAACCAGACCATGTTGGGTGCAATAAATTTATTAAGGTCTGACGAAATCTACGATTAAATCTCTACTCCTAGAGACAGTCTTTACCCATGAGATCATGCAGATGACTTTAGGTGTTATCTTTAGGTAGCCCTTCAGTTAGGACTACGGCCTAGCTTCACGTATTTTCTATGTGTTAATTTTATCCCTAATTGGCGGAGCGCCTATAATATAAAGTCGACTACCTAGGACAGATTTTCTGCTGCGAGGCAGGCAAGTTGCGAAGAGATATATTTTTCATATTTTGTTTTGAACGAGATGTCTGAAATGGGTTTTGAACCGCAGCCTCACGTCTAATAGGTCTACCTATTAGACTAACTCTTTGTCTCCTCATCTGCTGCTAATAAGGATTAGAAGCTTAAGTCAGACAAATCGGTCTATGGGTAGAATGGCGCCCGCCACTCGTTTATGATTTGGCGTTCAAACTCACGGATAATGTCAAATGCTTGAGAGTTCAAATTCACGGTTAATGTCAAATGCTTGACAGTTATACTTACTCCAAACTATTATGAAGAATGATTATTCAGGAGACTATTAGTCTGGTTTTGAAGGTATATTACCTGTTAAAGAATTCATTGCGTGAAAACTACGGAATTCACAATTATCATTCGTTAGACAATTTTCTCCGTATGGATATTCGATATGGTATTTTTTTATGCATTAAAAGCAGGGAGCACAGGAATATTCTGTATAAGGTGCAGCTGTGCCAGTAGAAGCGCACGTTAGATGGCTATGGGTGTTATCCTATTGAGGAATATTTAAAGAACACACGTGACACTGAATGTGTTACGTCTACTGAGTTCATGCAGGCCATGCGGTACTGCTGGCGGAAGTAAACAGTCGTCGTTAAGTCGTTTCGAATGCCCACATTAGAGATTATAGGGCCACAAAACAGACATCTATGATATATCGACTCAAATAATGCCTGTAATATTCGTATAAATACTTCGATGGCCTGCTTTTTTCAAAACCCTCCACAGAGGCACAGGCATGCCATGAAACCAATGCCATGGTATCGCACAGTCTTCCATAGAGTTTGTTAAGGTCACTTGACTAGTCCAGATACATTTGTGTACCGAACTGCTTAAGGTTCAGAATTTATGTCTGCTAATAAAGCAGCACTAATAGCTTTTAGGGGACATATATTTCGAATCAAATTTGACCTAAGAACGTGAAAAGTTGATAAGCGCCCTAACGTAGGATTATTGAATTATATTAGCCTAGATATGTGGCCATTATGATGCTACTGGCAAGGGAAGTTGCAAATGAACAGGGAAGAAAAATGAAGGACAAGAGTAGGAAGAGCTTTGGAAATAATGATGGGATACAAGTTAGTGAAGCTTCTGATAAGCTTGTTCTTTAGAGCGATCGAAGAACGGTTCGAATACACTTACCAATCATACATGGAGATGTCAATTGAACTGTGAACTGGAAGGCAGCAAGAGACTGATGACCAAATCTTAATCCCACAGGTATGAAACTAGATTTATTATGGAATTAGACTTAGGAATAGAAAGTTTCTGAAATGTTCTCTGCATGTTTTTCTGTAGGTTATGTTCAGAGATAAAGTTAACAGTGGGTGATAATTTATGTCACTGTATGTGTCTGTAGATGTATAGGCGAAAACAGCTAGGTAATAAACATGCTGATGAGCTAGTAGATCTGAAGGATAATGAAGTTGAGTGTCTCTAATAGGGTTTGTCATGGGTATTGAATGTTCGATCTACCTAATCTTGATTTGTCGTCAAAAATTCTGCTTGAAAAATTTTTATTTTGTGTCAAAATGCACACGCCATTTTTTATTAAACTAAGGAGGGTAATTACTTAAGTGGTAAAATTTAATAATCAAAGTCTATGTACACTTCTAAAAATAAGTATTGTGTACACAATTTCATTTTATTAAATTTAAACATCAAAGTTAAATACAAAATTCTTTTGAAAAATACAAAATTTTTAATAAAAAAAAAATGCGTATGCAAATGCTACAAGTCTGCAAGTATGAGTGCGAGTATGAGTCATACAAATAGAAATTCCAAAACCAAGATAAATTTTTACAATCACAAGTACTTGATGAAAAGTGCTACAAAGATATTCCCCCTACGACCTTACCCAATACACAATGGCTTGAATTAGAAGACAGTGAGAGAGAGAGAGAGAGAAAGAGAAGTAAAGAAACTGTATTTCATTTCAATAACACGCCATGACATTGTTTGAGTCTGTGTTTGCAGCCCTAAAGCCCAGAACCCAGGCTGTCAGCCACTTAGCAAACGATTACGTTACATAGAGAGGATGGGCAGCCCTCAATTGAATTGAATTTTAAGAAAAGCAAAGAAAAGAATGTTGTTTGTTTGTTTGTCTGTTTGTTTGTTTGTATAAAAACATTTCAATTAATAGCTTTTAATATTCGTAACATTCAGAGACAGAGACAGAGACAGAGACAGAGACAGAGACAAGAATGGAGAGAGTGTTCATTTAATTGCATTTCTTTTCATTTCTTTGGCACTTTTCTTCGATTAGAAATTGCCGACTGAATGAATACATGCTTCTTCTGCTTCTTCTCTGACACCAGATACATTTTCAAGTTCTTTTTCCCCCCGGTTTTTTTTCTATTTATTTTTCATTTTCCTTCAATTTTTCAATTGTTGTGTTCTTTTTTCATTTCATTTTATTTTATTTTATTTTATTTTGTTGTTGTATTTGTGTTGTTATTGTATATGTTTTTAGTACCACATTAAACACAATTTGTCATCAATCATGCAAAGTATGTTACACGATGTGGTTTTCTCCTCTTCCATGTGTGGTTGTCATCTATGCTGTATGGGATGTGATGCGTTTGGTCTACTTCTACTCGTATGTATGTATGTATACGAAGAGTGTATATCGCTGGTATCTGGTACATCAGTGTATTGAATAGTGTTGTAAGCAAATGATGATGAAATGGGATGGAATGGAATGGGATGCGTTGTAATGAAATGTTTGTAAAATGTAAAGAAACCGCCGACCGTATTCAACATTCATGAATGATGAACGTGTGCATGTGTGTGTGTGTTTCTATTTAACACAGTGATAAATTCTTTCTTTGTAATTTGTTTTTTTTTTCTTTTTTTTCTAATGTTTAGTAGTAGGGACAGTGGTGTTGGATTCGTTGGTTTTAATACCCGTCACTAGCAAAGGAGTAAAACCACTGTGACCTTTTTTGAAATTTCTCTTGTCATTTTCTGAATCGCATGTAGAGTGCGTGTAGGGTGCAAGACGTTATTCTGCATTTTCTTTATATTCTTATATTGCCATTAACTAAGTTTGTCTCTATCTTTACCGGAGAATGCCAACTAGAGAGGCAGGCACATCGTCTGAGACTCCACTTATTCGATTTCTACTGAAATTTAATTTCGAGTTAGAGGACTAGGAATAGGCTGTCATTAACTCGTCCTTAAACGAATGCCAGTACTAGGAATTCCAATCATTACATAGCTAAGGAAAATTGACGAACACTCTCTGTTGTATAAGGTAGCCTAGACAGCTTGGCAATAATGACCCTTCTAATACAGCGCATTAGAGCCGTTTGTAATGAAAAGTTGTAGCACAATTGGTCCAATAAACTGTCCTAATCGAACACGTAGTAGTCCCTGTTGTGTAGTAAGTAGTGTGTTGGCTCTTTACATGGGAACTTGTGGTTCAAACCCTAGCTTAGACGTCCTAAACAAATCAAAATATGAACGAAAATATTTCTTTAGGAGACTTTCTTCTAGCAAGAACTGTGAGAGTAAATAAAATCGAATCTGTAGTTCGGAGTCGATTTCAAAATGTAATTGCCGTCATTCATAGAGAAACTTAACACTCATGAGTATTATGAGAAGCTAGGTTGTAATCCTGACTAAACTGTAGTAACCACTTAAGTAAGTAAGTAGGAGTAGAGAGACTCCCCAAGCTCTTGTTTTTCGTTAATTAAAAAGTATCTGAATGATATTGTACAAGTTTTAGTGATGCCATTAAGTACAGAGTAAAAAATACTGCTTATGACGTCACATCCCCTAATTGTGTGCCATATCTTCAAGTTGGAAACTTCTCACTCTCATTGGCCAGCATTTCATACCAGAATTCATGATTTATATTAGTCTAACTCGAGTAGATCAAAGACTTCAAAATAAAGGCATCCAGCAGTTACCGAATGAGTTTTTTGCCCTCTAAATTGATTCTTGCATGGACAGTATGGCAGAAGACACTAATAAGTCACTAATAAGACGTCCATTTGAGGCCATAATAACTACAATTTCGATCACATATTTAAAAATAAAGCGCGTTTACGTTTTAATCTGCATCATACAAGCAACTTGTAATAGATGAAGTTATTTCTGTTAGATTGTGAGCCTATTTTCTGAGCCAGGAACACAATTCGTAGGTAACGATGACAATTTTTGATGATATAAATACGGAGAATGACATCAATGTCCCCCTGCTTGAAAATTCGATCAGCATAACCTTCTGTGATTTTATGTTGTCAGTTTCCATTCTCTTCATTTTTTATATTCTTGAATAAAGGCTGTTAAAACTGAATCCCTTTTTTTGCTGAAAGTAGTGCTAAATAAGACGTCATTATATCCGTTGCCGCTGTAGTGTAGTATGTAGTATATAGGCTTATTAGACGTGCGGCCTCGGTTCAAACCCCGGGTCAGACAACTCCAACTAAACGAAGATATGAAAAAAAATATTTTTTCAGCCACTTCCTCTCAGCAGATTTCTGGCAAAAAAACTCTCAAAAATTTGTCGTTCGAAGACGACTTTAAACTAGAAGTTAACATATTCAGTACAAGTGGTTTAGAAGCAAGGTATGTGTTATAAAAAGAAAATAATTTGAAGCCTTTATGGCCTCCGTTGTACCTGCTAATTTTGGATATGCGGGATGTAACACTGTTTGCTTGAGTCGTTAAAGGTCACTGTGCAATTGAGCGTATGTCTGTGATCATGAGGAAACTATCTTAAGAGCTACAGGAATGTCTTCCTCTAAAAAAAAATAAAATTTTTTTTTTTTTTTTTGTAAATATTTGTCCCCTCTAACCACTGTTCCTCTGTTCCACTGTGTCATTGCGGTATGTAAAGTAATTTCTTAATATGTATGTGAATATTGTGTGTACTTCAGGCATTAGAGAGTGTAAACAAGTGTACGTATGTATATTTAAAGATAATAAAGTAACATTATTAAGATTTATCTGTTGGGCAATAATATTTTAAATTTAAATGTCTTTTCCTATGACCGAACCCAACAGCAGCTTTTCTTCTGCTGTAGAGACAAAGAAATTTTAAGAAATTAAAGATCAGAAAAGAAAAAAACGCTTATGAAAGAAACCCAGTGACAACAAGTTACATGCTGCAAGAAATTAATGAGAGAAGTATTTATTAGAAGAAGGAAAAAGAAAGAAGCGCATGGACCCCACATAGATCAGAAAGAAAGTACAACCAACAACAACAAAAATAAAATAAATAATCATGACAATGATGCCGATAATTATAATGATCACGATGTGTGTAAACGAAGATGCTAAAGCCTATAGCTGGTGCTGGTGTTGGTGCTGATGCTGGTGTTGCCGCAACTACATCGTTGTCACAGTGATGTGATGTGATGTGTTGATGTTATTTTAACAAAATGCCAGGAATTCTTTACAACTGACACTTTCGTTTATTGTCTTGAAAAAAAAAAGTTTATTTTTGTTTTCGTTGATTTTTTCCTTTTTTTTAAATTAATTTATTCACATTTCTACCCTACACCAGGTCGTAAGGAGAAAGTAAGATGTATGCCCGTATGCTTTGGTGAAACGCGTTCCGTACAGTATCTTAATTTTGACCATTAAGCCTACCAATCATTTTTAAATTATTTTTCCCATGGCTTAAGCGGCCTTGTAGTGCATATGAAACATATCTGCCCAAACTGTATGCCTTGCATTGTAGGGTATCGAATGGTGTTTTTGACTTTCAGTCACTTTTTTATTTACATTTTTTTTTTTTGTTCGTAATTAATGAATTAGAGAATGTGTGCGAGTGTGAGTTTGAGTTATCTTGGACGGTTGGGCCATTAAATAAAATAAACAATAAGAACAACAACATTTGGGGAACAACAATACATTATCGTCAGCAGCATAAACGTCACATACCATTGCACTCTTGATTATTTTGTTTTAATGTGAGATTTTTGGTTTTTTTTCTTTTTCTTTCTTAAGTTTTTAATTCCTTTTATTTTGAATCTGTTTTGGCTGCCCTTAATGGAATTTTTATTTCAAGTGAACAGATGCTGTGAAATGAAGATGATGATGATGATGCACTGCCTGCACCCTGTCATTGTTAAAATTTTTGTTTGTGTGTGTGGGTGTGTGTGTTTGTGTATATTTTGAAATGCATTTAAGCGTGATTATTTAATTTTTAATAAAAAATATTTATTTTTCTTTCCTCTTCCTTCCATTTCAATAATATTTTCTTAACATACATTCTCGACTCCTTGCATAGTTTTATTAACATTGGAAATATTTACTGTTACAGTTCAAAGTAAAAGTAAAACACAAAGCACAGATTACAATCAAACTTTAAAATTTTAATGTGTATGAAGACAAAGTTGACTTTAAAAACCAAAGACGCAAACCCACGCTTTTAGAAGCGTGGGTTTCCCTATAACAGGGTAAATTTTTCAATTAACGGAACACTGTTAACTGTTTAACAGTGACAATAGTAAATTAGTATTCCGCATTGCAATTATTGTAGACTATTGACATAAAGTCTAATTCTCATTATGATCATTATTATTTGGGAACAAAAGTGTTGGTGGGGGTGGAGGCGGCAAATTTTCTTTACACTCAAAATTATTCCAGCTATCCCACTATCACGGTTGGAAAGAGGAGCCTCTGGACTACCATTTGCATATTTCTTACAGGTTCTAGAGAATTTTCAATCAAAAAATTTATATTTGCAAAGCCAATTTTCCCATACCATATCACTTTATATGTGCTATGTCACTGAATATATTAAGAGGCCATGAAATCTTCCTTTTCATATAGTTTGGTACTCATAGTCCTAGAGTATTTCCCAAAATTAACTCCTAAACAAATGGGCTTGTTCAGATGGATACTGTTAAATAGCTAACAGTGCTCTGTTACTCGCAAATTTTGTTCTGTTAAAAGGAAATTTTGTTCTGTTAACGCCAAATGTGGCGCTGCTAAAATCTATGGATTACGTCTTGGATTTTTAAAAGCGAATTTATCTTTGTACACATAAAATACACATAATGTTACTTTTTGGTATGAAATTAAGGCTGTTGGTGTCAGTGATCCATAAGTCGATAATTGCTAAATTATTTTGACCTGAATTAGATGATTTGGACATCAACGATAACAGGACGGCGCTATGTACTTCACAGCTCATGCCATATTGGATATCCTGCACAAGCTATTTGAAGGCAGGCCACCTCACGTGAAAGTGATATGAATTGGACATCGAGATCATGCGATTTGACCTCTTTAGACTTTTTCTTGTTTGGTTTTCTTAGTTTGTAAACGTAAGCGAATAAACGAACTATAGTCACACTACTTTCTAGACTATGGTGACTTCAAGATGATGATCTCATGAACATGAATCTGGTGGCAGCACTTCACGTACAAATATTTTATAATTAAAATTGTTGGTGTATGTACACTTTTCTTTAGCATTGTATGGTAAATACTATAAATTTGAAGTAAAAAGGAATTTTATTTCTCATTTTATTTCTTTACTTTTTAAATTTTTTTTTTTGTATTATTTTAAAAGTATTGTTGTTGTTGATTTATTTTCATTGTTTAGCTTTAAAGTGTTGCTGTTGTTGTAGTTTTTGTTTTTGTTTTTGTTTTTTTTTTAATTCACTTTATATTGACAATAAAACGATAGTGCATGTTTATGGTACCGCGATGCATTTGTTTGCATTTCGTTGTCTATTGATGACGAACAATATGAAGATGAATCAATCCATCATCATCATCATCATTATCATGGGAACCAGTTCAGTTTTTTTTTTCTTTCTTTTTCACTATTTTAAAAGTCGTTCTGATGCTGACACCAACGTCACTATATTATTTCTATTAGTAGCAGTGCTACCAGCACCGCCACCACCATCATTATCATAATTATTATCAGCAAGCAACCACTAGAATCGGATCACAACATCAAACAGTGACAGGCAATGACAATGACAAAAATCATAATCATTACCGCCAAAAACACTAGATGCCTGATTATTTTTGTTGTTTTTTTTTTGTACCCTACAGCTATTGAATTGCGGATAGAAGAGTACCGAAATTGCAAAGTTTTTAACCCACATGAAAGCAAACTTGGTTCAAATCAAAAACTAGTCAGCAGAGCAATCTATTGAGACAGTCATTATTTTTTTCCGGCAAAGATAAAAGGGCAATCGATAGATAACAATGCGATAGTCTGGGAATAGTATTACTCCTATGAATGTTCCACTGACTCGTTACACATGCGGTGTGTGTTAATTGTATCGATGAGTAGCAGTATCTACAGTTTAATGTCGACTTGGAACGGCATATTTATTAAACTTTTCATTACAACTTCATTTCCTCTCAGAACTAACATTCCGTCACGAAATTGTAATTCCTGGACGGCATCTCTCAGCGATCCGGTAGGTTCTATGAGGATATGATTTCCATATACGTTCAAAAATTTTTTTCTTAGGATCACAACTGCTGGACTGTGACTATTTGTAAGCACTTTTACTCTCGGAGTCTTGTCTGTCTGGTTGAAACACTTTTTTTTGTGGAAGATAAGATGGACATCTAAAAGTATAAGAAGACTGTCAAATGATTTAACGGAGGGAATGCATTACGTTTCGTTTCTTTAAGGAACATAAATTTATCCAAAAGTGTCTTCCCTATCTTCTTTTCTTTTCTTTGCTAGGTACCAGTTTCATTAATAACAGTTCTATACGTTCTAGTATGCTAGGGTTGCCATATGCTTTTGCTTTAAAAACAATGCGCTTTAAGATGTAGTAGTGAGGGACTTTTTTATTTGATTTTGCTTTCCCTCAAGACGTGGCGCTTTCGAAATCTCTTAAGGTGATCATTATTGATGTTATACACTCTCATCGTGGTCAAATGGCTTTCCGAATAAATTATTTGAGTTGAGTTATTGAGCCTGAGCTATTGTGGTTTATAGTGAAGCTCTTTAACCATACCTCTGCGCAACCGCTGGCGTAATAACAATGACGTGGCGATTCAAACATTAGGGAAATATGCGGAATAAAACTGGAACAAGCTACACATAGTTCTAGAAAAGAGTACGGTATACTATTGCATGTCATTATCCTGCCTTTCAATATATTCTCACCAGCCAGTTTTCCTTAGAAGCAATGACCAATTAGTCATTCAAGAAAGTGAAATATGGTTGAAGTGGATTTGTGAGCGGTCATATGGAAATGCTTAAAGAAAGGAAGTTCAAAAATAATTTAAAACTGTGACCAGAGGGTACGCCAATACCATTTTTGTGCTCGTCAGCATCTTCTTCAAATTGCTAAACCATTGTCTAGAAAACCCAATATTTCTTTTAGAGATTATTATCGATTGCTGTATGTTTGGATGTCATATGAATCCAAAAATGCACAGGCGTTCGATTGAATTACTATTGAGGTCTTCCAGGCCAACATTAATTATCTCATACTTATCTAACATGATCCGAAATTCGATGTTAGTCTTATCCATACCGTCATGTCTGCTCTCACGAGGCATAGCTTGAATTCTTAGACGCCATGTTTGCATTTTTCACATGTAATGTCTTGAAGGAGTAATCAGACTTCGACTTAATCATTATAACCGACTGATATCTTTACAATTTAACCCTAAAATTTTTGGTAGCATATTTCAAATTCGTTTCAAACGCTCTGAAAATATTTAATACGTTCGCTGGGTATTTAAAATTTTAGTTTGAATTTTCATTTCGTATTTTTTTTTTCTTTTTTCTCCTTTTTTTTTCTTTGTAATTCGAAGCCCTGTATGATAATGACGATGATTGTCACTATAGTTCGTAGTTGGATTTTCTTTTTGTTAAAAACGTTTTTAGTTGATTTCGTTTATTGAACCAAAAGAATATTATTTTTTATTTTTGCTATTGTTGTTGTTGCTATTGTGTATTGTCTCTTTAGGTTTTTTTTTTCTTTTTTTTGACATCCATCATCATTTGGTTAAATTAAAAACTTCATCTGCATATTATTGCTGCAGAAGTGGAGCACAAGGGTAACCCTTGAATTTGATATTTTAAAAATATTTTCTTTCTGATGTATTTCGAAATCCATTTCTAGCAAATTGATAAAGAACTCTTGGTTAAAATTTAAAAACTGCAAGCAGAATTTTCAAGGGACACCCTAAGTGTTGAAAATTTGGAATTTTAAAATTCCCATTTCCTGCATCATTTGTTTGCTTTTATTTACTCGTAAATGCATGGCAAATGCATTTATAGTGTCAACAACACTTTTAAAAGCAAAACAATGAAAAAGAGGCGATGATTTCCAACAACAAAAATAACAATAAAAACAACAAAAACTACCACCAACAGAAAACAAAACTCTTTTAATTTATCAAAAATCAATAACATTTATTTTAAGCAATTTGATGGCTTCATCAAGCACGATTTGGTTAAAAGAATGTGTGCCTGTATATGTGTGTGTAATTGTTTAACTTTGAAAAGAAATTAATTTTTGAAAATATTTTTAACATCGTTTTTTTGTGTTGCTTCTTTTAGAGACCAAGTTTCAAGTGGTGATTCATTTGTCCCTAAAACTAAAATTGATCAAATAATTGAAGAAAATGGAGCTTGAGGCTTTTTGGGTGACATTGTCATTCCAAAATCAGTAGCAAAATCTTGTTGTGCCAATGGCAGCGCATGAAAAGGGTTTTGGCCACGATAATTTGATCAATGATCAATTACCGAATATAACGCTACCGTATCCGAATATTGTTTACAGGAATCAGAATCAGCGCGGCCTAACACTTCCGCCTGTTCCACTCCCCGCTAATGTGATTGACTTCCGCGTACGTGTCATCCTTAAAAAAGAAATGAAGGTGCTTACAATTAATTCAAGTTCTTAAACAAACTTCCCCTTAAAAAATCAATAAAAACCTGAAAGAAAAATGTTGGCGTGGTGTAGTCTAAAACAAAAATTAATTCTCCATATAATCAAACTAAGACCCCAAAAATCTATTGGCTTCAATAAATGCTATGCTCAGTAGCCTTAATTAAAACGATTTCTTAAAATATTTTTTCCTTTTTTATTTTATTTTCTTTCATTTGATTTTTTCTAATTCCGGTTACAAACCCCATTAACTAACAAAAACTAACAGCAACACTCGAAATGTATATAAACATGATCTGTTTTGTTTATCAACATTTTACGATATTAATATGGAAACATATGTTGCCCAAACATCGCAACATGTTTACGTTTGCTAATACTTGCCATCAAATCGAACATGTTCTCTTACTTTCTGTTTTGATTATAAAATTCTTCTTTAAACAACAACAACAAAAACAATACCAACAGCAGTGATCATATGGTTAAAACACCAACTCAAAACAAGTCAACATATTAGCCACTCAAAAAAAAAAAAGAAAAAAAAAACCAAAAACCAGATACAAAAAGCAGAAAAAACTTAAACAACAAAAAATACAACATGTTTTGCTTTTGTAATAAAAACAAACAGGGGGTTAAAGAAAATAACAAAAACAAAAAAAAAAGTAAACAAAAACATAGAAACACAACGAAAAAAAAAATAATAAAGACGAACTACGGCGACGACGACGACTTTCATTACTCAATAGTGCCAACTGTTGTTGTTCGTTTTGTATGTGTTTCTGTGTTTGGAAACTGAAATGCATCCCATAGCAGTTTCTTGTTTTAGTTGTTGTCGTTGTTTCTGTTTATGTTTAAGAAGTGGGAAACGATCGTGATAATAATGATATTTTTTTATGTTGTTGTTGTCGTTGTTGTTGTTGTTATTTCTCTGTTTTTTAATGTTATTACTTTACGGTACAGTGATGAAAAGGAGTGAAGACTTTAAATTACTATTCAGATGATCATGAAACTTATTTGTTGCGATTATTTTGTCGGGCTTTGCTCCCGCTATGAACGTTTTAGCTCACACTAGAGAGAAGTTGTCGGCAACATCTTCTCAAATTTTTACATGCAATATAACGAACGGCCTCATTGCTGTGTAAACAGATCAATTGACTAAATTAGGCAATTCATTTGATCTTTCAATTCGCTGTTGAATGTAAACGATCATCATATTTATTGAATTAATTTAAGACTTAATCTACGTACAATACATATGTAATATTAATCGTATTGCATATCTTATAATGTGGCCGCTGAAGGTAGGAAGTTGACTTACTAGAGACGAAAGCTCGTTAGTTCATGCAACAGCTCAGGCGAAAACAGGAACTTTAAACGAATTTCCTTAGGCGATCTGCCCTCAGTAATCTCTTGACGAAAACTTTGAACCATAATATGGCTGTCGTAGTTATATTGTAGGTATCGCAACTCATGCATAAACTTAATACACGCAGCATTTGTGGTGTAAAACGACAAGATTGTAAAACTAATTAAAGGATTGTAACCTCTGAGGACATATTCTATCTTTATCTGATGCTATTAAATACCATACTTTTCTAGTGACTATTCATTACCATATATTAAGAAGCCATGATGCTTCTTTTCCGCCTTCGCTGCGTTTTTTCCACTATCAGTTGAGGTATAGTTATGTTTACTTACAGTCAAAGAAAAAAGTCTACGCACCGCTGTATGTCGACTTTTTCTAGTTGATGTTTATCAAATTAAGAAGGTTGTTTAAAGACAAAAACGAAGATAAAAAGTTAACCTAAAAATTATTAGAAAAATCCATACACCCTTGTAGGCAGCCTTTTTTTCTCTGACTGTATATGACCAAAATAAGTACTTGTCAGCTGTTTTACATTTTTCAAGATATCTGGTTTTTTACCGATTTTTCACTCGTTCAGCACAGGCTAATAAGCTTTATAAGCCCTAATTTTGAATAGGTTAAGAAGCGTAATGGATTATCACGCTTATTTTATAGAGCCAAAAAGTGTCATAAAGTGAGATATCAAACACCTCTATCTCCTCATGAAAAGAGCAAGGCACTGATGCATGGGGTAAAAGACAGTTTCTACTTTCTCTTTAGACCAACAGCTCCTGCGAAAGTTATTTACCGAAAATTATTATCAAATGGATTAAATCCTAGCAATTTGACTTCGAACTCGGAAAAGAACTTAAAAATATTTCATCATGGTTTTCGAATTTGAAAGTTGATAATTCACCCAATAAGCATTCAGATTTTTCAAAGAACTTAACATAATCAATGAACAGGATAAAGACAGGCAGTGTCACTTCAAAAATTGACCCATTAAACCTTACCCGATATAAGAACAAATGTTTGCCAAAACCAGCACAATTATGGTAATCCAATCATTTTATAATTTATCTCCAGAAACGATTTATCCATTAAGCGGGCACAACTTGATTAATAAGAGTGAAACAAACTAAAAGAAATTGAATAAGATTCCTTCTTTATAGCTCATAAAGAGACGTAAATGCATAGAAGAATTAGAAAAAAACTATGCAATTGCATATGTAAGCCGTTAAGTTAGGTTGAACGAGTCTTACAAACGCATCCACTCGATGTACCTAGGGCTTACGGTAGTAGCCTGACGTAAACTGATACGGCTTATGGCATTTTCTACTCGATATTTGCACAAAAGATAATAATAAATATGCCAACAGATATAAAATGCCATTAAAAGAGAAACACGAACATGCATAAGCCAATCTTTTTTCCTTCTTTCAGTAGAGAAAAACTCTCACAGTGTAACATGCAAATACAACTGCATTCTCTTAAGCTCTGCTTTATCAGAATGATCATTATAATGCCGTTGTAGTTGTTGTTACTTTGACTTTATATGTCATTATTATGATTGCTTTTACTTTAAAGTCTGCTTTCAAAAAAAAAAAAAAAATAAAAAAAATAAAAACTCTTTGGCTTCATAATCATAGAGAGACGATCATGATAATAATGATCATTGACAACGTCTACGTCAATGTTGACAGAGACAGCTAGCCAGCCAACACAGCTAACTTAGTCAGACAGCAACAGAATATTAAACAAAAACAAAACCCAACTAAAAGAAAGAAAGAAAAAAAAATAAAGAGAATTAAAGTCTCAAAATCAACACAACATATGGGAAAAATGTGTTTCATTTGTTTTGTCGTATTTCAGTCAATAACGAGATACCGTTTTGAACGGAGCTATTATAATACGACAGAAAAGAAAAAAGAAAAGAAAGATTGAAAGAAATTACAAATTTTGTAAGCTTAAGAATACGAAAAATATTTTTTTAAAAAACTAGAAAGCGGGGAAATAATTTATAAATTTAAATATCGAAGAAAAAGAAAAAAAAATATTCCAATAATAATAACAAAAAAAGAAAAATTAAGCAAACAATTTACATAAAAATTGTATAAGAAGAAGAGGGAGGAAAAAAAACTCGTGTTGTTTTTTTTGTATGGCGTACATGTACCGTAAATGTCAAGTGAATTATACAATAAAACGAATTAATAGAGCCCTGTAAAGGCTGTAAAATTTTAAATTCAAAATCAAAATTTTAAAGAAAAAATTAAATAAAATAAATTAAAATAAATATTTTTAATAATAATTATTACACTGTGTTTGTTGTTATCAGTGTTTACATATGTATATATAGTGTGTGTGTATAGTATAAAATTTTAAATATATTTTTGTCGTGATCATTTTCTCATATTGAAAATAACGAATCAAGTAAGTGATTGTGTATTGCAATTTGCAAATCGATTTCAAAAAAAAAAAATCAAAACATCGAAAGAAAAAAAATTCAGTGTTAAATGTCAACGAAATATTGAAAATACAACGAGTTTTCCCATCAGTTTTTCATTTTTCCTGGTAAAACAATCGAAATTTTTGCATTTTATTTAATTGGTTTTTGTTGTTGGTGATATATGTACACAAGTGATGGCGATTATATTATCTGTATTGTTTTTTTCTTGTTGTTGTTTTTGTTATACAGCATTTACATTAAATATTCACAGTTAAGAAATAAATAATCAAAATAAAGAGTGTAAAAATCCAAAGAAAAATAGCAAAAAAAAAAGAAAAGTGAAGAAGGAAGCATAAAATTGCTCTGCACAATAGCCTGTAATTTGTTTCCAAAATAAAAAAAAAATAAAAAAAGTTTTAATAATTTTTTTTAACCAAAAAAAAAAAGAGAAAAAGTAGAAGAAAATTATTTATATTAAAAAAAATTTGAATAAAAATATCAAGTGATATAAAATTATATAAAAAAAAAAAATTATTTTGAAAAAAGTCTTTAAAAGCTTCCATAAGTTTTGTTCTCTTTTTTTAACACGTTCTCTCTCTAAATTATCACACGCATTAATTAGAGTTGCTATTGTGATGTGAGTGATTCCAAGAAGTGTTGATTTTATTTTAAATTTATTATTATTATTAAAAATAATTTAGAAAATAAAATAAAGCAACAACAACATAAACCTGTAAATTGTGGATTAATAACATTTAAAGGTGAGTTCATTTTGTTTATTTATTGGTTTTTTTTGCGAAATTAAAGTCTTGTGGCTTTACTCTAAAAGGTGTTTTTTTTCTCTCTGCATGTGATTGACAACACACACAGTATAACAGAAATTCTTAAATTATTTTATAAAAAAAAAATTTTTTTTTTCATAACTTTTTATAATGTAAAGTACCAAAAAAAAAAAAAAAACTGGTTACCCTGACATAGCCCTAGTTTTGTTCATTTTGCTCTCAAGTCTCATAAAGTCTCAATATTATTTACTGACTTACTTTCCGCTATAAGCATGGCTGAAATTAATAATTGGCAGCCTGAAATTCTTGATATTTTGGTTATCCTTGGACCCAGCCAAATATCTGAATAGGCTTCAAAACCCTTCATTTATTTACTGAAAACATTGTTACATATTTTCCTTCAAAGAAATAAACTTTTCGAGCATTACGTAGTGGTTATGGTCGTCATCATCCGCCAATTTGGCAAGAAATGCGAAAAATTAGAAAATAGTTTAGAGAAACTGTAACTGCTGCCGATGCAGTGAGACCTGTAAGACATTTGCATCTCCATTCCTATAAAAGTTGAACTTACACAAGAATTTAAATCAGCTGAACATGCACTATGGCTTAGGTATGCTGTTTTGCTGCTGAGAGCAATAGGCTTTCAGTTCTGATTTCTCGAATAACATCCGCATCATGGCGAATGCTCATTTTTCACTTGATCATACATACGTACATACATAATTAGCCATTACAACTCTTTAGTCAGGATTACGGCCTAGTTTATCACATCACTTATGTTGTGTGTATTAATTTTATACATGAGTGTTGGGACCTACAGTTTAAAGTAGACTCCGAATGACAGATTTTTTGAGAAACTTTTTCATTGCAATTTTATTTTTACTCTCAGAGTTTTTCCCAGAAATCTGCTGAGAAATATTTTTTTCATATCTCGTTTTTGATGTCTAACCGCAGTTTCGAACATTGACCTTTAGTCTAAGAAGCCAACACACTACCTACTAGACTGCGGCAACTTCGACTCTCATTTGATATTTATGTCCATGAACAATTTTCACAAAAGATATTGGATTTGGAAAAAGTGACTGTTTGGTACGCATTATAGATTGGAGGTGTCATTAGGCCATTGGTCTTTAAAACAGCCGTATTGCAATCGATTTTTGTGAAGTTTATGAACTGGACTGTATGTGGTTTCAACAAGATGGTGTCCAGCGCTGCAAAACATGATCAATATTGACTTCATTGCATGAGAAGTTCCAGGAAGGGTAAATTCACGTTAATAAGCTAGCAAGAATATGCGATTTGACACCGTTAGACTTGTTTGTAGGCTACGTCAAGGACCACATCTGCCTGAAAAATGTTTCGCACAATACATTACACCGGGAATGCATTCTTTAGTCATACTATACCATACGCTTTCCCTGCAGAAGCTTGTTCTGTCTCTTACAATCTCAACAGACTAAAATTATTAACCACACAACTTACTTTCCAATTTCAAAATGCTGCATTGCACGAGCCATTCCTTGAGTGTTGGTCCTGTATAAAAAAAAAAAACAATCCTTAGATCAATATTAAATGCTTGTCAAGAGTCCTTGTTATGTCTACAGCATATGACATTTCATGTCAATTTTATTTTACTCTTAGAGATTTTGCCAGAAGACTGCTGAGAGGAAGTCGCCAAAAAAATATTTCTTTTATATTTCGTTCTGTTCTACATGTCTGGGCTGCGGTTTAAAACAGCCTCACGTCTAATAAGCTAACACACTACCTACTGGACTTTCTTTAATAGTTTTCTTAATATGATTCAGTTCCCCCTAATCAGTTCTTCTAACAAATCTACGTGTTGGGATATTGTTGTTACAGGCCCTAGAATATTATCTTTGCCATGTTTTACATGATCATGTATAGGTTTGTTCCTTGTAATGGTGCGAAACTTTGCTTATTTAGTTTTACTCTTTACCAAGAAGCAATTCTGCATAACATAAGCGCGTGTGTTCTTGGCATTAACCCCTTTGGAAGATCACGAGTCGAAGGTGGGCGTCTCCTGTATGCATTTCTTTCAAAAAATGTTGATAGAATGATAAACATTGAATAGCGCGTCTGCCTTATTTTTTCTAATATTAAAATAAACAGGCATTTTATTTGTTTTACCATGGTTTCACTGTATAAATAATAGCCAATGTGAATAGAAAACCCCTTTCGAATATTTTACCGGAAATTCTTAAAGTTTTAAAATTGTTGCTGGTCTTTTTTTTGTGGCATGGTGTTCCTATTATTTTCGGGTTATTTTTTCTAAAAAATCTTAATTAAAGGTTTTAAAACAAGAAAAAAGAAAATAAAAATTAAAACAAAATAAAACATGTTTTTATGCTAATTTTTTGTGGTTTTATAAGATGTTTGCTTGGATCGAAAGGTAAATAAAGTAATAAAAACAAAAAAAAAACAAAAAAAAAACCTATACAAACCCTAAATTAGCAACGAATTTAAGGGTTTGTTAAACAAAATAAATTTATAATAAAATATTTTAAAAATAAAAATTTCTAAAAAAAAATTTTTTTTTCGATTTTTTTTTCTAAAATTTTAAAACATGATTATCGACTGGCTATTTGGCTCTCTCTTTTAGAGATGGTCGAGATTAAGTGTCATTAAAATCAAACATTTTTTATTTTATATGATGTGACGCATGTAAAACCCATAGTGGAAAAAAGGGAGACAGAGCATCTATCACATCTTAATAAAAAGGAAAAAAGTAAATTTGATTGAAAGCTAATAATATGGCTTGAAAGGTATGCCAGTTTATGTACACTAAAATGTGATTAGTTTGCTGCTTGACAAGGGTCTTCTTCTTGCATAAATTAGTTGTTCCAAAATAGATTTGGAACGTAAAGTTTATAGTTGAGGTCGTGAATTTGTTAAAATTTGATTTCTTTGTTGAGCGGAACGATAAGGTTTTCTACTGATTTTATATTGATTTTCAAGCCAACAATAATTGTATAACAAAAGTAATAAAATCTCTATCATATTGCAAATTGATTCGTTTTTTTTTTTTTTGTTTTATAAATTCTTAATAATTTATTTGACATTAAAATCCAATTTTTTTTCTTTGAATCAAGCTATCTTTCATACCTTTAAATACCACAAATATACTCGTATGTATTTTTCTTTAGATAATCAACCTGTTTTGGCAGAAAACAAAAGTTTTTTTTTTAATTTTTAAATTTTAATGCCATTTATTCCCAGCTCAAAGTAATTCTGTGAAATACTACATGTGTGTGTGTGTGAATAATTTTAATAAGTCGACCTTGTAAGAATATTTTCAAATGTCAGTTGCAGTCGTTACTAATTATTGTTTTTGTTTTTGTTTTTTGAAATCTTTATAAATTAATTAAATTTAAATACAATATATTTTTGAAAATGCAATAGTGCACAGTGTAAATATTCATATAAGTTTGTAAATGTATAACTCTTTCGAAAGAATTGTTAATCAAGTTTTACTAAAAACTCTCTGGCTCGTTATGTATTTTACATCGACTTGGTTAATTTTCCACTGCATTATACACATCATCTGTACATGTTGTGTAATATTACGTAAACATTTTTGATATTGTAAAAGTCATTTGACATTGATGTAGTTATGTGTTCTTGTGCGTGTCAAGTTTATCCATGAACAGCATGGTAATTATTACGATTGATTAATGTGATCACTTCTACACAATTATTGTTCACCAGTACCATGTCATATAACTGCTTCCTAAATAGCTAGAGATCGTTACGTTTTTCGCACCTCCAAATGAAATTAAGTGAACTTCCGATATAAAAAAATCAAATGAAATCTTACAATCATAGCGCAAAACACTTCCATCAAATATGTTTTACACTTTTACTCATTTCCAGAGAGTGCCTGCACTACCTCTCACACAAGAGACATAACCTAAAAAGGTGGTATTTCAAGTAATACTACCGCGAATGAAAACTGAATGTACTATTCTGCTAATGTTTGCCTTTTAGGAGCGCATTATACGATTTAGAACATTATCTGCAACAATCCTAATCAAAATGTTTGCGATCAGCAGGGTATCGTCTGTTCACCATCATGCTACAAAGCAGCTAGGGGATGCAGCCTGTGATTTTGTATATCAACGCAAAGACGTTTTGACATGTTAAGTTTAATTTTATTTTGCACAAGAAATGGCTTTAAATGTGTTTACCAGCCTACTACATCTTTCTATAAGGGCGATATAAATAAACCAGATACACAAATATACTGTCCTGTACTACGCGTCCAACGCGTCCCACAAGTAAAGTGTTAAGAATTTTTAATTTCCCTTCAAATAATCCTTCCAGAGAACATATTGACTCGTTCTATGCCCGGGAGAATTATATCCGCAATGAATAAACCTCTTGAGAATAAGTAGAACTAAATTATCAAAAAATTGCTCTCCAATTCATTCGATTAGGTCATCAGAGGGTGTTTTCTCTAGGCAGCGACACATGGAACTACTAGGAATTTTCTCAATATATCAGATAGCTGCTTAACTGATAAAACATTTTCTATGATACTGAACTAAACCAAAGAAAGTAAACAGAGTTTAAAGGTATGATTCGTGGCTGTTCTATATTGATTAAAGGCATGAGAAGGAATAATTATAAAATTACACTGTGCAATATTTTCATAGCTATTGTTTAAATAATTAGCGGATAGGCGCCTTTGTAAGTATGGTATTGTCCTCTCTAAGAGTAGATAAATTGCCATGAAAAGTTTGTCAAACTTTAAACGTTACTGTTACGTTTACTGCTGGGTAAAATTAACACACACACAACATGTGCGATGTAAGAAACTAGGTTGTTGACTTGTCTAAAGGGTTGTAATAGTAAATTAAGCAAGTAAGTAATAAAACAAACTACTTTCGTATAGTAAATCCTTCCATTTTTCTTTATTATTTCTTTACTTTGTTTTAATTTCATTAATAAAATTGTGTATGTGCGTCTGTAGCTTTTTCTGGGATAACAGGGTTGCCATTTTTCTTTGCCTACATGTAATCTTCTTGGTAAACTACACTGGCTTTGTTTTTGTATATTTTTTCTTTAAATAAACTAAGCAAAAGTGGAGTTTATCGGAGTTTGTAATTTTATACACTAGCCTAGCACTTTTGTTTTGATTTCTGTCTTCTCTCCCCCTTAGACTAGCCACAACATTAGTGTTTTTTTTATATATTTTAAGTGGGCTTCTTATGTATTTTTACGTTTAATTTCATTCATAAAATTTTTTTTTTGATACATTTTCGCAGGAATTACTCACTCACTCACTTTAATTAAAAGCTGATTTAACCGTAAATCAAATTTTATTTTTCAATTTTTCATGTGGAATAGCATGTGATTACAAATAAAAAAAAATCAGAAAAATTTGTTAAACATTTTCTAACAAATTCATAAATTTAATTGAAAATAGTAATAGTAGTGGGTTGATCATTAAAAAAAAAACCGAAAATATGATCAAAAATCAAGTGGAAAATTTAAATCCAAAAACACTCAAAAATATCAAATCGAAATTAATTGAGGGCGTTTTTTAATAATCGAAAATGAAATATAAAACACCTGCTTAAATATTTAAATATTAAATATTATAATTACATATATAAACAATAACAACAACAACAAAATCACCTAAAAAAAAAACTAAAAACAAATATTGCAGCACACAATTTCAATTTTGAAAAAGAGAAGAAAAATGAAAAACGAAAGGGAAACAGAAAAATATTGCGAAAGTGTTACAAATTTTACCACAAGTTGGAAAACGTTTTTTTTTTCTTTTTTGAAGATCAAATAGAAAGAAAACATACACACAAACAAACATTAACACAAAATAGAAAATAAAAAAAATAAATAAAATACAATAAAAACTAATCACACATAAACAAATCAGAGGTTTTCTATACAAAAAAAAAAAAAAAATTATTTTGAATTTTTCTTTTTTTATTTCTCACGCTCACAAAGTAGGTGTTAAAGGTTTATTACCAAAAATAAAAAAAAAAAAAAAAAATAAAACAAAAACCACTCACGCCAATTGTTTTGTTGTTTTCGTATATTTTTTTAATAAAACGCGCTCTAATATTGTATTAGATCCCAAATTTAATTGATTTGTTTTTCGTGGCTATTGTAGTTAAAGCCTCATCAAATAAATTCATTTTTTTCGGTTTTTTTTCTGTTTTTCTCTCGTATTTAAATAATTTCATTAAAAACTCTAGTAACCCGAAAAACAATATGTTTGCGTTGTACAATAAAAAAAATAAATCATAGGAAGCCAAAATAGTTTAAATGAGAAAAGTTTAGGGTGTCCCTTTAAAAACTAGATCGATGAGATTGCTTGAAAAAAATTTTCAGCTGATGGCTGCAGTGCATATTTAGCGGAAAAAGAAATCAAATGTTTCCCCCTCAAAAATAATACAATTTTTTTTAATAAAACCCATGTTCAAAGCTTCGTTTATGCCTCTGAAGAGCATGGGATCACAGCAATTTGCAATTTTTTTTCATAGTTTGGATATTTCGCTACCCTGTAGATTCCATTCGATGGCTTGACTTTCATAATCATCTGATGGCTTAAGCGATGTGTGCGATTCAGTTTCATTTATGGTTTCAGATTGTATACTGGATTGTTAGTTGTAAGGGCTTAGGGGTTAAGTTTAGGCGACGGGATAGTTTTTGAAACGAATACTGGCCACTAAGGATCCTGATAATAGTTTGGATATTCGAGAACAGTTATTACATCACACCATCATCATCATCTCGTAATTGAGTCCGTCCAAATTACACCGAAGTACACGGAGGTGGAGTTTTTTCAAAATCAATTTCACTAGCATAGTTTATAAGGCTGTCAGTTTACTGTAGCGTCTTTCAGGTTGCGGCAAAACTTATTTGGAATGCAAATATCCTCAGGCGGGACATTATCGTTATCCGATAGCCAGTCGGCTATCAAAATTCTGAATTCCAAAGTGATGAACTCCAAGCTAAACGTTATGATATCCATATCACACAGTAACATTCTAGTTAAATGAAGTCGCTGTAAATGTAAATGTAGGTACTGTGTGGGTTTATTAGACTTGAGGCCACGATTCTTAAGTCAGACATCTTCATCAAATCGAAATATGAAAAAATATTTCTTCAACGACTGCCTCTCAGCAGATACTCTCTAAGAGTGAATAAAATTGCCATGAGAAAGTTTCTCAAAAAACTATATTTCGAAATCGACTTTGAACTGTAAGTCCCACTACTTATGTATAAAATTAACACACACAACATAAGTGATGTTAGAAACTAGGTTGTAATCCTGAAATCACGCCTTTTATGGATAAAATTAACATAAGTGTTGTAAGAAACAAGATCGTAATCTTGACTGCAGAGTTGTAATGACTAATTTGTTTGAAATGTAGAGCGCATGTACTGCGTCAAACGTGGCACATTAATCAAACTCTTCGATGAATTCTCAACTTTGGGAATCCCCTTGGGTTCTGTCAATAACAAATTGTCGGCTTCGAGTACAGGCGGAAAGGCACAGAAAATCTGGTTATAGCTGAATAGAAAGCGCAAGACAAATCTGCTTAAATTCCAAAAAAACATGCTCAGTATAACTGTCGTAGTCTTTACGAGGCATGGACACGCAGGCAAGGTGCATTGGTTTTGGACAACTTCTAATGATTTCTACAAAAGCTGCAGAGAGGAGAAAGAAGAGGTTATTGTTCTTCAACTACTGGGTAGATGTCCGGCACTAACTCGTAGGAGAAACACGCTATATTAATGCCTACTATGTGGATGATCTCGAAGAACTGCCACGCATTGACATTGGCAGTAGAGAGAGAGTGAATTCCGACAATTAAAATCCGAAGATGTGCAAGCATTGTTCGTGGCAAACTTTACTGAACACATTTTGCATTCCCACAATTGTTTACCTATCGATCACCTGTTAATAGGGTTACCGAATATATGTATGTTAGGGTCTATAATTGATATAAAGCGATCACTTATAAACTGCCTCAAGCGAGGGGACATCCTATACGAAAACACAACACAACATACGTAAATATTGTATTGTATGTAGGAGAGTGTGATTATTTGCTTTTATAGATTTTGTGTGTGTATATTTATGAAATGAAGCAGAAAGCAAAAACAATAACAACAATAACAACAATAAACAAACAATATTAAATACAATTTGTTTTTAGGGGTCACCCACATAGAATGGATTGGCTTTTCTTTCTTTCTTAAAATTTAGTGGCATTTTTGTTAGGGCATGAAGTGGGGCATTGTAATATTCACATACAGTTTCAGATTCCGATTCGGATTCAGTTTGGAATTTGAATTTCATATTCTTGTTCACATTTAAATAAATAATAAAAAAATATGATAATAATTTCGTTTTTAAAATAAAATACAAATGAGAACAACATTTTTTTTAGAGTTGAACGTGTAGGAAAAATACTACAACAACTAAGTGTTTTAAACACAACACATAGTAAAATAAAAACATAAGTAAAGCATGATTGACTATATACGGTACCCTACATCATAATATTGTTTGGGGTGGCAAGGATATTTTTGAATTTTTTTTTTTTTGAGATTTAAAGATGTTTAGTGTGGCATTATTATGGCAATTAAGGAGTCTTCTGAAATGATTTTTCTGAAAATAAAAATTAGTCTTTGGCCATGTATGTGTAGGAGATTTAAGGCTGTTTTGAATGCATGTGTATACAACGGTGGCTGATGTTATGATCTAATTTTGAAGGAAATTATGGATAATTCCCAACCTGGGATGCAATAATGCAGTTTATCCCACAATACCTATAGTATAGTAGGGTGTAGTTGTTATTTCGTTGGCTGCACGTTTTTTTTTCTTGTTTTAAAATAATTATTTTTTGTTTTTGTTGTTTTTAAAGTATAAAAATTGAAAGTGTTGAGAAATTTATTGCTCAATCACACAATTTTTTTTTCTGTAACGACAAGCCCTTGTTTTTTAATTTTAACACACGAAAGAAGCCAAAAAAATTTTTTTGTAATTGTTTTTTTTTTTTTTAATTTTAACACTTCGTTTTTATTAAAATAAAATAAAATCATTCAAAATTTTTTATAAAATATTATCTGTAAGGTCAAGATCTTGAAATGTTTCAATATTTTCTCACCGATTTCTTTAAATTAAAAAATTTTTTTTTCTAAATTTCAACTCAATTGATCATGTTGTTTGTCATAATCTTGTATTTATTTGTTTACATATAGCCCTAGAGAGAGAGAGAGGGAGAGATCTGTTTCGTTTTATTTGATAAATTTTAATTTATTGTTGAAACTGTCTGTCTGTCTGTCTGTCCCATTTGTTATCAGTTTCGTAGGAGTATGCACTACTAAAGCTGGAGGTTAAAATGTTGACCACATTTTTTTTTTTTTTTTTTTTTTTTTTTTTTTTTTTTGTGGAAAATATTTCAAGAATTTTTAGAAAGACCATAAGATTAATAGCATTTAGTGTTGCTCCGTTATTAATTTATTAATAAATCTTTATGAAAAATATGCCATAAATAAATTGGTTTTCATAAATTTCTTTTTTTTTTTATAAAATTCTACATGAGAAATATTTAAAAAAGAAAAATTGTTGTTGAGTTTAAAAATAAAAATAGCCATGTAAAGTTTCTCAAACCAATCTGTCGTTAGTAGTCAACTTTACAGTGTAGGTCCTGACACTCGTGTATGAAAAATTAACACACACAACATAAGTGACGTGATAGGCTAGGTCGTATTTTTGACAGTAGGTTTGTAATAAACAAATAAAAACACTCAAATTCGATCGTAGTGGCCATGCTCACAGGTCTCTGCGTTATGGGAAGGCTGCAGCTACCTTCGAACGACTATTGCCAAGGTTGTGGGTCTGCTGAAGAAGAGGAAACTTTTATCCACTTTCTTTGCCAATGTCCATCTCTCGCGAGGCGTAGATTTAGTTTATTTGGCTCTCCATTAGCTTGTTAGCTTAACGGAGTTATCATCCATTGATATCAAGGATATCGAAAGCTTCGTTCATAACACTTTCAGGCTGCTTTCCAGCTTAGGGTATCTTCCAATTTCTTCTATGAGTTCAGTGGAATTTGCTCAGCACGATGACTGCGCTTACCGATGGCATCACAACGTGCCGCTATGCCTGCTCAAGTGAACTTTTCCTACTCCAATCTACATACCCATCTACTATGGTTTTCAAAGCCAATATAATCAAATATAGTCCATAGTCAGATTCAGACCAGATAAGATGTGGAGTCCATTAGAATAATTTCACTATATACCACACATAATGACATCAATAGATTTTGCAAACGTGTACCTCATGCAAGATTTTGTTTTATTTGAAGTTAAAGATTGAAAGCTCTTAATGAAATGCGCGTTATTTTAGTGAGCAGAGCCTTTAATCTACTGAACCTTATAGACATAAAAAATTGCGTAAATTCTGCGTGATTTAAATATGAACCGGAAGTGAGTTCTGCAGTGCTTGAATCAAGTGATATCGATGGATAGGTTAAAACACTTTAATCGAGAACTCTCATTTTCTACTGGGTCACCAAAGATGCCTGTATTTTGGTGTTGTCATAACGAAGCACAGTATCTTTTCTGTTCTTGATCAATTCTCGAGGTTTTAATTGAATTGCTTGCTTGAATTCTGTTATTTGTTGACAGCATAGATCCGAAGCAATTGTTTGATCAGGTTTTAGATGCTTGTTGTTAACAACACTCCTCTACCATCAAGCAGAGAGACTTTAAGAAATAAAATTAATCTTGGAGGTCTTGGTATGTTGTCATCAGAACAACAATCGCCGAGGTTTTCTTTTGTTACATTTTCTTCAAATTTAATGTTAATTGCAGTCATTGATTTCAATGATATGTAATGCAGTTACCTAGTAATTCATTTTAAATTTACTAGGAATATTTGGAAAATTAAAAATTTTAGTTTTCCTTTTCATTTTGTTCAATGTTCAATTTGTTATCTTCAAATTGATTAACTGACATCTCAGCATGGGTCTACCATGTCAATGAATATTTGCGATCCCTTTTACAAAATTTTGAATTGTTCGTGGCTCACATATGTGTATGTATGTCATTTGAAATGGGAAAATTTTGACATGACCTTTTGTGCCTTTCTTTTATTATTATATACAGAATAACAGAATCCCTACCTAATTTCATATGAAGTCTCTGTTTTATCGTGTACATTTGAAATCTAAATCCTTGAGTTACTTTTCAAAAGAAAATATGTGCACTTGGATGTGAACCTTTCTTCATGTTTATAAACAATAAAAACAAATTTCACTGTTTAAGTTGTGGTAAATTTCCACAAATTGTCAATCAATTCATCAATCATTTTCATTCATTCAAATCTTTAATTTGTCATTGTAAATCAAATCAATTTTTTTTTTATTTGCAACACAATTATTTTATCTTTTATGCGTATGTTACGTACATACAATTTGTCTGTTGAAAGTGATTACCCTTATTGGATAAATGTTTTGTTTTTGTTTTTAAATAATTTATTTGTATGTGTTTTTTTTTTTTTTTTTGTTGTATTTGTCATTACGCAAAATCATCTTCATTTAATCTATTATTATAATGCTGATGATGCCGGCATTTACAAAACAAACAATAACAAATGACAACAACAATAAACAACAATAAACAAATGAATAATAATAATACAATAGAATGCATTTATATGTTCTATAGAATGTATGTTTGCCTTACTCTGCTGATATCTCCTCTTGTTGTTTCAATCGGAAACTATTCAAAACCATTTATGCCGGGATGCATTTTTTTACATGATTCTGTAGAAAACTCTAACAATACATGTAACTAACTGACTACTCCGTGTATGTAACATAATTATGTTATGTTATTATTGTTATAAACATTAATATTTTATGGTATATACATACATACATACATGCATACATACAATATTTCCGCATTTCCTGCTTGATTTAACACATTTTCTTTCTTTCTCTGTCTCCCATGCCAAACCATATTTTACAGTGTACATTGTTTTTTTTATACGAGGGCTGTTAAAATAATACCATAATAATGAATCTGTCAGCCTAGTTTATTTACCATGACACAACAAAGATTTTAAAGCTGGATTCACCCATGGTTTCGGAACAAAATTTTTGTTCTGAAACAATTTTTTTTATATGGGAGTGTTTGACGTTTCTCTTTTTGAGAGAGAGAGTAATTTTGTTCGGGAACATTTTCAGCTTGAATTGGTTTAATTTTAATTTGTTCCGAAACAATTGGAGAGTGCTGCCAGATACTTCAATTTTAATACGCAAAATTGAACTGAGCTGCCACATTATATATATTTGATATTAGTACAGTATCGTATGATATTTAAAAATAGAGCATTTGTTTCATTTTTATTTAATGTTTATTCGGTGGTTAGTGTGTTACTCGGTGGTTAATTTTTTTTCATTATTATTAAAAATAATTAAAAATTAGTAATAATATTTAGAAAGATAGGAATGTACGTGTGCTGCCTAATAGTAAAAACTACGTCGTTACAAACATATTTATATGGTAGCTCTTGTTTTGCGGAACAATTGTTCGAAGTGGGTGAATCGTTTCAGAACAACTCTCAAAAAAACTAAAATTGTTTCAGAACAAAAATTTTGTTCCGAAACCATGGGTGAATCCAGCTTTACTGTCTGTCGGTCTGTCGCTCTGTCTATCTGCCTCGCGGTTCACATGCTGAATGCTTGTAAAAAAATTAATTTTTTTTTTCACTGTGATTATTGTCATAATGCTAGCGGTTAAATTTTTTTCTCATATTGTTTACAGTTTTAAAATATTTTTTTTTTATTGTTTTTTTCTTCTTCACATGGATTAAATTTTTTTTTTAAATTTCATTTCATTTTCCAAAAATTAATTTAATAATCATATGTGAGAGATTTAATGCAATTGACAAACAGTCAGCGTAGTTTTCAATTTAAAGTGCAAAAATCTTTTCTTTTTTTGGTTATAAAATGATTTCAGGCACTAAACTACGCATAAAAAGGGTGACAGTAAATGTCAACATTTGTTTATTGACTAATTTATTGCCCAAATGTATGACGTAATTTATGTAATTTCATTTAAATCCCATCAATGTCATGATATTTGAGGAAAATACGGTTTTATCTGCTGTGGAATAGCTTTTCTGTTTGGTAGGCCAGTCGTCAATTACTTAGTTTTCAAATGTTTTTTTTCAGCTTTTTACATTATTTTAGTCTTTTCTATTTACTACAGATTAAAAGAAAAAAAATGGAAAGACCTCACACACCAGTTCGTTAATTCATTAAAAGTTACATTGAAAGTAATGAGAAGGGAGCATTAAATAATGGCAAATCTTTTCTATCTTAGTTGTTTTCGTTTTGCATTTGAAGTCACTTTAAACTTAAGGCCGTAGTTCGCGACCACTCAGACTTTTCGCAACAAAACGAAATTAGGAAAAATATTTCTACGGCAAGCATCTTCCCCTCAGCAGGCTTCTGGCAGTCGACTTAATATTGTAGATTCCAACACTCATGGGAAAAAATTAACACACACAATATGATTGACACGAGAAGCTAGCTCGAAAACCTGACTAATGGTTGTGAGGACCAATTTAGTATGTTTGTGTTTGAGTTCTTAACTTCAAATCCAAGAAAACTAAGTTCAAATTAAATTCTTAAAATTAAGAGTCTTCAATTCTCTTGCAAATTAACTATTCAGGAAGCTTTGCGACTCCTGAATTGCATCTTCGGTCGATGACTTGCTTTTTTTGGTCGATAATTTGCATTTTTTGACAGACGACTTGAATTTTTTTGATAGATGACTTGCATTTTTTAATGGATGAATTGCACTTATTTGGTCGATAACTTTCATTTTTCTGGTCGATAACTTACATTTTTTGGTCGATGAATTGCATTTTTTTGTCGATTGGTTTCAACAGCAGCAGCTTACTTTGTAGTCAGTAGTGCGCTTGACCTCTGAACTGTAATGGAGGCAAATGCAATTCTTGATTTTTTTAAATCGAAAGAAGCAAGTTTTTTAATTTTCTGCTGTATTCGAATTATATTCAAAAGGTTGTGTAATTTTATGAAAGGATATTAATTGATTTGAAAGCAGCAGTAGCTCTAGTAGGTAGTCTAGAAGGTAGTGTGTTGGTTTATTATTAGATATGAGCTCACGGTTCAAACATCCCAGGTCAGATAGCTCCAAATGAACGAAATAAGCAAAACTATGTCTTCGGTGCCTTTCTCTCAGAAGATTTCTTGCCAAAAAATTCTGAAAATACAAAAATTATCACGTAAAAACTTCTCAAAAATCAATCGTTCGGTCTTGAATAAAGTGTGTTGTGAGAAGCTAGGTCATAATCCAAACTAAAGAGTTATGATGACAACAACATGTTTACATTCATAGAATTCCCGTGAAAGCGAGGACCAGAACCTTCTCCTACGAGAAATATTCATCAGACTGTTTACGTCGCTATATAAAAGGCAAGGTAAAGCATGCAGAGTGGAAGTAGAGGTTCAGTCAGTCTTGTGTGAAGACGCATTGCGTGTGAAGTAAACCAATCGTGGTTTGGAGATCTCCGTTATAAAGATCTACAGAAAAATTATGTCGTAATTGTTATTGTTTATCGCAAAGGGCATAAACAGGGGAATAACAAATAAAGCAATTGTTGTTGTTAGAATCAGTTGTGAACAGTAGCACACAAAAGTTGTGTGATTAATAAAGGATTCAATTAAAATTGAACTCAAATTCCATCTCCTTAACATATTTTTCCACATTTCAACATAACACACTTTATGAGTAGGACACATCCACTGAGTGTTGATCAGAGTAGTTTTATGTTTTTCAATTTCTAAAAATTAATGCCAAGCACCTTACCAGAAATCAAAAGTAATGAATCTAATAAAGGTTCATAAAAACATAAATCAGCGGATAATAAAGCAAAGTAAAGAGCTATACTTTCTAATGCGTTTTATCTTACGAATAGTCGAGTTATTCTCGGTTATACTTTCTAATAAATTACTGTCAGCGTGTAAAGAAAGATAAATTTACAAACCTTTTACTCTCATAAAGTCTAAATAATTAGATACTCCTTCCTTATACATCGTAACCGGAACTGTAATTATTATTCATTAAAAATAATTCACGGCCTGAACACACTCTATTCTCATGGCTATTTTTAATTTCATTGGGGACTTTTTAAATCACTTTAAAGTACTCTTTAACTAAATAGAACAGCAAATTAATTTTAATTTAAAGGCAACAATAACAACAAAAAACAAAAGCACGGAAAGGCAACAATATTATTCATTGTGGTAATTCCTAACAAGCCATTAAAATGACAAGAGTAATGCAGCAAAATAACGAACACAAAAAAAAGAGAAGAAAAAACCTAAAATAAGATCTAAAACCTAGAAAAACTTTCAAAAAAAGCCCAAAGAAAAATGTGTGTGTGATTCACACCCATTGAACTACATTCAGGTGACTATACACTTGAAGAAATATTGTGATGAAAAGCGAAAAACAAGTACTAAAGTTGGCACTTTGATTTAAAATATTTATTTTTTATGGAATATTTTTTTCGAGTGTATGTTTCCCCTCTCATATGTTTGTTGACGAAATGTGTCAGAGCATATAGAAGTGAATTTTTTTTTTTTTTAGCCATGAATGCAATTAAGAATTAATTAAACACGCAACATTTGTTACTACGTACCCTCACCCCATACACATCTAAACATTTTACGCTTCTTTTAATGGACTGTCTGTCTGTCGGACTGTGTCTCTGTGTGTGTTCAGACATTCGTTTGTTTAATTGTATGTAAACACATTAGAACAGTTGTAGTCAACTTCAAAAAGAACTCAACTCTAATGAGAAATGAAATCAAATCACACCAAATCACTTCAAATTTAAATGGGGAAAATGACAGAAAAACAGAAAAAAAAATAAAGAAAAAAAAGTGGAAAAAGTGACACAAAAATCGCAAAAATCTGAAAGCTGTAGGTAAGTGCGTTGTGTTGCAAAGCATTGCATTGCGTTGCGTTGCATTATATTGTAATCGCGTGATGGGAAACCAACATGCGTATGAAATTCTTAAATTTTAGTACAGAGAGAGAGTGAGAGAGAGAGAGATAGGGTTTTACAGCTTGTAAAGCAAATATTTTTTTGACTTGGTCTACAATGAAATAAAAATGATTGGAAAGTGTTTTCTTCAAACATACAATACATGTGTGATGGGTCCCAGTGTGTGTGTGTGTGTGTGTGGTTTTTTGATGAATTATTTTATACGCACTTTACACAGCCATATATGGAAAGTAACAACAAAAATCATTTTTTTTTGTTTTTTATTTTATTTTCATAGTAAAATTTAACCAACCATACCATACGACACGTTAATAAGTGTATGAATGAGTGACTGAATGAATGAATGAATGAATGACTGAATGCATGCATGAATACATGCCTAACAACAAGTGTTTTTTTTCGCCCCATTCGACATATAAAATGGTGTGGTATTGTGTGGTGTGCGGTGTGGTCATAAATTCTAACAGACATCACTCGGTTTATTGCAGTTGAGTTTCTTGGTCTCTGAGTAACACCAAACTTTTTTTTTAATGCAGTTCTTGTTCTTTTTTCCCCCCTTTTTTCAGTTTTTAAAACTTCCGGTTGTTGTGTGTAGCGGTCAATAAAATGACGTTTTACACTTAAACTTTTTGTATGGAATTCTACGTATTATGTACACCAATAATAACGACAACAATAACAACAACCATTTTTGGTAACTGCCAAATACATTTTCAAATCGTAATGATACCCCCTCTTTTCCCCCCCTCCCCCATCCCAATTCATTTATTGTTATATCTATGGCATGCATTGAAGTTATATTTGGTAATGAAGATGGTTAAAACAACACGTTCATCAACACTTTGACGCTTCGTTGCATTCAATAAATTAAACCACACACACACACACGCACTTAAATTCCCTTTTTTTTTCAAATTATTGTTTAAACAAACTATTGTTCTGTTCTTTCCTTTTGCCACCAACTGTATTAACCCATTTTTTGAAAATAAAAACAATGCCACAGTGCTTGTGAAATTGAGCCAATGTTTCCCCTTTACAATTTACATGGTACAGGTGGTTCGCTTGCTTGCTTCCTGAATAAAATTGGAATTAAAAAAAAAATTCTTTCGATTTTTATTAAATATTGCAAGAAATTCAGTGTAGAATTGTTAAAATCAAGCAATAAAGTTCACATATTACTAATAATTTTTCTTGAGTGTAGTATTTATGTCATTATTTGAAGTTATTAGTTTTGATTATTTCGATTTTATTTATTATTTCAAATCATAGAAGAAAGTGTTTCGTTTTTCTTCTTAATTTTGGACCTGAGGCACAAACATCTATCGGGTGCCAGGGCCTATTAAAAAACGAAAAAGTTACTATGTGTCTTGATGATGTTGTTGGAAGTTGTGAAACGGTTTAGAGTTCTGGATATTATTTTTTCATGTAGGAACTAATGACGGTACGCATTCGAATCTCCTCCGCCTTTATAAGAGCCTGTCGTTCTCGGCAATTTCAGGTGGATGTTCACTGATGATAGATTCAATGCATGGTACGAACTGAGAATGGAACACCATTCGGTAAATTCGTACGTTTGGTATATGGCCTACCATCTCTGCAATGTCAGGGTGACGTTTCATTTGATAATGTATACAATGCCGCCGTGAAGTTAGTGTGTGTGGGCATCCAGGAAATACCCTGCGGTTAGTAATGGACGATGTTACATTTCTCTAGTCACCGAAATACTGCGCATGTAATAGTGTATGTGTGTTCGGTTATCATTACGTGAATGGAAGCATTAGATAAATGGTCATCTCGCCAAGTTTTTCCTCTTTGTAAGTAGCGCGTAGTGTTGCCTATCAGGAAGCAATTTGGTTGCCTCGTAAAGATAATCAAAACTAATTGCCTTGGTACAAACCCGAGACACGAGGTAGGTGTTATGATCCTCCTGTCGGATATGAGTGGGATATGGGGAAACTGCATAAGCCTTTTTAAACTTCACGTTATGAAACTCAACTATTTAAATCCATTTTTATCTCACTCGTCCATGAGGACGAAATGCGGTGTTTCTTCAGAAATTCTAAATTAATGTCCAAATATTTTACATCTCAGAGGAGGATTCACAATCATTACGATTTCTGTACTCCTATTCCCTCCTTTAGTTAGGGGAGCAGTTGCAACCTCACCCTCTTACACCACCATTTAGTGTGTTTAGCCATAATTTTGTAGGAATTACAATTAAAATTCGATTCCGATTGACAGATTTTTGAAAACTTTTCTTTGGTAATTTTATTTATTCTCTGAATTTTTGGCCTGCAACTCAAAAAAAAAAATATTTTGTTTGAGGTAGTATTTGAACCGCAGGTCTGCAACTAATAAGGCAAAACACCATCTATTTAGATCTCTTCTCTACTGTTGAGAGGGAAGTCGTCGGAAGAAGAAAGTTTTTTTTAATTTTGTTTGGTCGTTTGATGTCTCAACTGAGGTTTAATACACGACCTCACGTTTAAGAAACTACCTTCTAGACTACGGCGACTTCTTCTTCTTCTTCACATTAAATAGGTTGGCTTACACAGGTTTCTAAAATGATCTTTAACATGACAAATCATTAATTTATGCTGCATAACTCGTTGTTTGCCCAAAATAATTTGGTTAGGTGGTCTACTTAATCTGCTCTCTGTTATTTGACTGCCTCTCTTTTCTTCTATTATTTGCATAGAATCACTTGGACTATGTGTTTTGGAGTTACTTTCTGCTTTCTGTTTCTAAAATTTTTTATTTATTTTTGCAAACTTCTAAAAAAATCCATAATCGTTAACATTTCCTAACTGAATCCATTACACTCGAAGAATACCACGGTAATGCAATAACTTAAAGCTTTAAATTTTTCTCCATTTCAGGCTTGTTTTATGGCTCAAGTTTCTGCAGATTTAAAGCAGTTGGGAGAAATTAAAGAGTTCCTTTAGGGCTTTTGCATTTCCTAACTACTATTGCGTAAAGGATCTCACATTTTGAAGTTTGTAGTCATTTTGACATGCTTTAGAAACGATATGTTCGTTTCGATTTGTTAAAAAACCTCGATTCAAATCCCCTTAAAGCTTCTTGGAAATTTGTTAGAGTTTAGAGAGTGGAACTGAATTATGCTTCAACCATTTATTAATCAACATTTGTTTTTCAGTGTTTTATTTCCCTCCAAATTGCCAAAAAAAAAAAACTCAAAAAAGAAATTGAATTTTCTTTTCTAAGACTCCTTTTCCTTTTTATTTTCTCTTTGAAAGTCGGCTCACTGCTTAAGGTGCAACACTTACCAATACCCGACGTTTTTCTTTTATAAATTATTATGATCATTATGATCATTATGATCATTATGATGATTATTGTGAGTATATTTGACAGACAACTGGCCAAACACATTCAACAATATAAGGCACACAGCCACAGACAGACATTACATTAAGCATTATGGTTGGCAGGAAACAAACATTATTTATTGAGTTTCACCTGTATTGTGGAGTTCTTTTTTGTTTTTGTTTTTATTTGCATTACTGTTGTTGTTGTATTAATTTTTTTCTTTTCTTTTAGTTATTGTGGCTTAACGTCATTATTATTATTTGTTGTTGTTGTTCTTAGTCTGTATTTTGCCCCTTCTCCACTGTTTTTGTCGAAATGAAAATAGAAAACTAAGGAAGGAGAGAAAAAAAAAGAAACAAAATGTGAAGAAGAAATGTGTTCATGCAACAGGTTGTTTTGTTGCATTTATGTATGTATGTAGGTATGTATGTATGTATGTATGTATGGCTGTGTTGATGTAATAAGCGTTACTAATTTTAATTCCTTTTTTTTTCTTTCTCTTTCTCTTTCTCTGTCTGTCTGTCTGTCTTTCTGTCTGTCCTTGGTGGTATTGTTGTAGCAGACAATGTTTCTTTTAATCATTCTTTGGTTCTTTATTTAATTTTTGTTGTTGTTGTATTTCAATCCATAGACAATTGCCTGAGCTTTTATTGTCTGAGCTGGTGTTCTTTTTTTTTACTTGTGGTGGTAGAAAGAGGACAACAAAAACAAAAAAAAATTTTGATTTGTTTTCATTTTTCTTTGAATTTGAATTTGTTTTTGTAATTTTGACGTTTTCATTTACTTCTCTTCTACTACGTACATTGGTTTAAGCTGATTAACTTTGGTCATTACAAGAGTTCGTTTTTTTTTGTTGTTGTTTTTATTTTATTTTGTTTTTTTTTATAAGTAAACGATACTTCTTGATAATTTGTATTCTCTACGGCTTAAGCCGCACAAAAAGATTCTAATGGCTGAAGACCATTTAAGCCATAACCTACCTTGCAACTGCAATAGAAGCTGTCTTAGAAGCGTGCAAATCAAGATTTTGGTGATTTTAATGGAAAACAATAATTTTTTATTTGATTTTTAATCTTTTGGGTTTCTCGCTTCAAGTTATTACAATTTAGCATGACTTTAGACACTAACATACATAGTCACTAGATAGTGGTAGGCCGAAAATTAAAAAAAAAGGGGAATGATCACAGCTAACATAGCTGGACAGTCACTGATCACTATAAATCAAGAAACAGGTGTGGCCAAAAATATTGCATGTAAAATGCTGTTTGGATATAAATACTTGGGCACTCTGTCACGGCCTAGTTAAGGATTTAAACATTAGCAAGAGCCTTAATAAGCCCCAATGACAGATGTCCTTACAGGGCACTTGATTTTGCATATACATTTGAGCATGTAAATGCAGTAAATGCAAGACGATAAAACGATGAAACAATTTAAGTTCACAAGGGGCCCAGTTTTTGTGCTTTGATATCCCAATATTTCATAGATGAAACTTTACTCATCTAAGTGGTGTAGATTCGTTTGTAATTATCATTGGTGGGCTCTTAACAGATTGATGCACTATTTGAATGATAGCATCCTGCCTATAACCAACCGAGTAATGAAATTAGAAGTTAAAAAAAATCACTGTCGCCATAGTTTGGTAGTTATTGTGTTGGCTTATTAAACGTGAGGCCACAGTTCAAACTCCAGCTCAGACATCTCCAACAAAACAAAATATGAAAACAAAGTTTTATTCGGCGATTTCCTCTCAGAAGATTTCGAACTCTCAGAGTAAATAAAAATTGCCATTAAAATGTTTCTCAAAAATCTGTCATTCGGTGTTTATTTGAAACGCAACATAAGTGTTGTGAGAAGCGACGTCGTTTTGACTAATTATGTACAGTCATAGAAAAAAGTCTACATACACCGTTCTGTGTAGACTTTTTTTCTTGCTAATTTTTTGTGTTTTTTTTTATAATTTCATGCGTTATATTTTTTATATGCGCTTTTGTCTTCAAACATTCTTAATTGTGACTGGTATAACGTATTTTTAAATTTAAAAAAAAAAAATTTTCGGGTGTGTGAAAACTTATTATCTTGACTGTATGTATGTAGTTAACTAAATATAATATGAGTTTCACACTATCGTCGGCATAAGCGTTAGTCTTCTTTGATTGCATTATTACGCAGTTTATTAGTATACATTAGCAGGTCCTAGAGGGCTAGGGTGGCCATCTATTCTTTGCTTGAAAAAATGCACTCTGAGAAAATATATTTGAACTGCAGAATTGAGTGTCTATGTATTAAAAAAAGTTGGTGATATAAGTTTTTTTTTTTAGTTAGAAAAGACGATTTAATAACTGATAGGGATACTCCTTTGGGATTTCTTAAATTGTTTTTGGGAATTTTTTCTTTAACTTGAACCTTTTTGTCAGAAATAAAAAATTTTATTTTAATTTGTTTCTTTTTTTTTTTCTGTCATATTTCAACCAACAATCGGGTGGGGCGTACTCCTTTTCTCATAATCTTTAATAAATTTTGTTTTGTTTCCTTTGTGTGAAATTAAAAATTTTGGAAATAATAAACATTTAAAAACAGCGAGAGAAAATAAAAGAAGGAGAAGAAAAAAACAATTCTTAAAATTGCCTTCATTTTAAACACTTGTCTTAATGCGGGAATTTCTTTTCTTACAAGTTTGTTGTACAACTTGCTTGTAATGAAAATCGTCTAGAGCTGCAGCAAAACAAACAACAACAATAATAACAATTTAGCACAGACATACAATTTAATAAGTGGGCGATTAATGGGTAAAAATAAAAAAAACAAAACACCGACAACAACTGCAAACAATCATTGAACAACCAACAATTCAACGCCAACGTTTTTAAAAGAAACGATGACTTATGTGTACGTGGCTGCTACATTTCCCAGCCATGTGACGATGTTGTTTTTAAGTTTCGATTTCGATTTTTTTTTTCTTTCAAGACTTCTCTGGCACAATATTATTTTGCTACTTTCAGTAATAAAAACAAAATCTAAAATCAACTAAAAACCAATAAAAAACAAAAAAAAAAGAAAACTTCCCTGACTTCAAAGACAATGTTTATTATTGGATTCAATGCAACAACGTGTTGTTCTTGTTGGTAAAACTTATAAAGTGCCACCACAGTCAATAAGACGCGACCATCCTATATGGTTGTAAGTAAGTGTGTGTGTGTGTGTGTTTGTGTCTTTGCCAAGTAGCAACTACTATAATACTAATAATAACAACAATTGCAATAATAATAATAATATTTTCTAAGATTGTTTTTAAGCCTGTGAGAAAAAATTTTTCACACAACAGATCTTTAATGTTATTGTATGACGACTGCTGATGGTGGTACAGACGACTCTGTTGCACTTTTAGTTTTTATTTTTTCAATTTCTTGAGAATCAAAAAAAAAAAACACACACACACACAAACACTCTTGCACGGTAATACTAACAGCAGCAGCAACATCATCCATCTCCTTGTTGCCTCATTGTTTTTATTGGTAATTCGTGTGCCTGCCTGTTTGCGCTTGCCTGTGACTTTAAGTCTGCTAAACTTTTTTACGTTTTCTCAGCTAAATTTTTATTTATTTTTCAGTTTCTTTGCAACAACAAAAACAACAACAGTCAGCCTTAGTTAGCAGCACCAGCAATGCAATAAAGTTAACAAGTGATTTTTGTAGCATAGCACTGTGCTAGCCTGGCTGGTTCTCCCTTATTTTCTTGTTTAATGTTCTTATTGTTGCATTTAATATTATATTGATGGATGGATAGATGGATGGATGGATGAATGGATGGATGGATGAATGGTTGGATGGATGTCTATCTATCTTTGGGTATCTTCTGTTCTGGGTATTTGTCTAATATTTAATCCGCTAATATTGTATATGATAGTATTACTCTCCCCATTGCCAACAGCATCATCATTGTCTATTGCATTCACAGGCAATATTGTGCACCAGCTGCTTGCTGCTTGCTGCTGCTACTTCCACTTCTTTGGCTATCCTGGGAATTTACGCAAGCGCTATTTATTTAAGTTCTCTTTCTTATATTTTATGTCTGTTATTATTGTTGTTATTGTCGGCTGGCTGGTTGGTTTTTCTTAAGACAACAGAAGTTATAAATTTCCAGAAAATTGTTGAAAAGGTTCAAACACTATTGACGGTATCGCATACACTCAGCAATCAAATGTTGGTAAATTTGAAATTGCAACACATAATATTTGAAAGCCTAGATTCTAAGATGTCGCGCAGGGCAGTAGCATACAATTTAGGTCGAATATCAATATTTTGACAGAAATTAAAGCAGTAGAGTCCTGAGCTACAAAGTCTTGGTCTGTTTTAAGTTGTATAATACTTTGGATATTACTTGAGTATATAGAGAATCTAAGGAGATAAACCTAGAAAATCTAAAACCATTGGAAGCAATGAAACCTGAGTGATATAAACCACTATTGTCTAATGCCACAGGGAACACAATATCTATCTACCACCTAGATTAGAATGACATAAGTATCTGAAAGACCATAAGCTTGTTGAGTATAGGAGTAAAAAATATAGGGCATGCAAAGAAAACAATGTGTCTGGAGATAAATTCGAATCTGACTAGCAAAGACAAAAACCAAAAAATGTTAACAAAACGATATCGAGAATTTAACAGAGCAATGTTAAGCGTTTAACAGAATATACAAAAAAATATGTTCATGGAAGAAATCATCCAAAGGTTTTAGAGCGGAGAATGGAATTTTTCATTCTTTAAAATTTATACGCCACACAAATCATCTGTCTTTGTCTAGAAAATATATTTTCGTTGAACATGTATTGTGTTTGGTGGTAAGAAACTTTACTCATGAAGCTCTATTATTTCTTAAAGGGGAATAATTGATAAAAAGTTTTCCTATTTCGTATGTATTAAACGCCAAAATCACTTTATGGGTGAAGCGCATCTGAAATGTCAATTTCCCATAATTCTAGCATATTGACTACTACTGACTTATGTATACGCATACACATGCGACTTAAGAAATTCCCCAAAAAGATAAAGTCTAATGAGGTGAAATCTCATTTTCTCGGTAGCTAGTGTGCAGAATTTCTACGTGAGATGACCATGCCTTCAATGAAGAATGAGCAGGTATGTAACAGGTAGCGGCAGTATCCAGATTATCCAAATTCAGAGCCACAAAAATTGGTAATCATCGGCCTACAGTGATCATTGTTGACAATGATGACCTTTCCAACGTACATCGCTGCCTACCCCAAATCCAGATTAAAAAGTGAATTTTTCGGAAAGCATTGGATCTGACAATTTTGTTTGCTCACTTAACTATCCATTCAGAAATGGAACTCATCGCTTAAGATGATTTTTCGATGAAATTTCGTGTCAGAGTCCATTCAGTGATCCTACGTCGTTATCTATAGTCGTCCATTGCACCTTGGCAACCAATTTGACAAATGTAGCTTCAATATGAAGTCACCTATTAGACGTAAGGCCACGGTTCAAATCCCAGGCCAGACATCAAAACAAAATATTGAAAAAAAATTTCTTCGTCGACTTCCTCTCAGCAGATTTCTGACAAAAACTCTGAGAATAAACAAAATTGCTATAAAAGGTTTCTTAAATATTTGTCGTTCGGAGTCGACTTTAAACTGTAGGTCTCGCCGCAACTATTTCAAATTAACACACACAACATGAGTGGTGTGAGAAGCTAGGCCGTCATCATGACTGAAGGGTTGTAATGATCAATTATTTATTATGTTATGCTTCAATATGCAATAAATTTGTGTAAACGTAAATTAAAAATATTTTTAATTCCATAACACACACACTATAATTTTTTTGGGTGTAAATTGCCAAGAAAAAAATCTCTGCTTCTATTGCCTCAATGCATAAAATAGCGCACCAGCATTTACAACAATAGAATGTTTTTTTTTTTCTTCTGTAAAAATAAAAATAGAAGAAAAAAAGAAGAAAAAAAAAATTCGATGAGAACCGAATAAATCGTGCATAATGCTCATTTAAAGTTAATAATGATCATTGAACAGAATGAACACATCCATCCATCTGCATACTTTAATACCACTTCGACATTATTTTCATCAGTATTACCCAAGTACTGTATAATGTGGTGTAGTGTGTATTATTTGTGGTTAAAAATTTTAATTAGATTTCACTACTCCTCTACTCCACCAACCATTTCCACCCACTGCCTCCTCTATCACTCTTTTGCCGTTATCTCTGTTTGGATATTTGGTTTGTGCAAACACCACCAACAATATTTTGCAGTTTGTGTTGTGGTTGTGCCTCTTCTAATGCTCTACTACTTAATCAGTTGAAATAAATCGGCACGAATTTCTCATTGTAAATGTTGCATTTGGCGCCAAAGCCGTCTTTTCCGTTTTATGTTTCTTCTTCTTCTTTTTTTCATATTCTCTTCGTCATCATTTTAATTTTTTTTCTACTTTATGGTGATAATGTGCAAAAGTTCAAATACAAAATAGTTTAGTTTTTAGTTCTTGTGTATATATCTTTGGTTTTTTATAAAAAAAAATATTAAAAAAAAATGAAAAAAAATGAAAAAACATTCATGAAAACATATTAAAATTAAAGATAAAATTCATTGAACGTAAATAAATGATGCTTGCCTGTTGAAGTTATAAATGAAAGGAATTTTTATTTGCTTTGTATACAGCGTTTCAATGAAATTATTTTGCAATGAGCTACGACTTAATGGAATGAAATTAAAATTTTTTACGCAAATACTTGCATTTCATTAGCAACATGTTGCTTTACAAAAGTTGGAATACATATTGTGATCTTTATCAACATGTTGCCAATAACTAGTAAATGTAAGCTGAATTAAATGTTCGACAACTTAAACTTGAATAAGTTTTAACCATCATCGTCGGTGAGAATCACAGTTTAAAGTCGCCTTCAAACGACGTATTTTTGAGCGAAAATTTTCATGGCAATATTAGTTATTCACAGAGTTTTTGCCAGAAGAAATGTTTGTTTATATTTCGTTTTGTTCAAGAGGTCTGAGCTGTGATTTGAAACAAGGTCTTGCATCTAATAATAATAAGCCAACACACACAACACACTGCTTACTCGACTACGGTGACCAATTCAGTCTTTAGGGATCGTGCAGCTATAAAACGGCCTTCCATAAGAATACGAATCAAATCACCATATTCAACTGTTCCAAACTGATTCTACAATTAGGACAAGTCTGACCTGTGGACATACTTGCTTAGGTGTTAATACTGAATGTTAATTACGAACCCAACTCAATATTCGTTTGTTTAGTCTGAAAGAGTAAAATCAGTAAAGTTTTGGCAATCTTCTTAAGAAGATTATGTAGTGCATACTGTACAAAATAATGCGTGGAAGAGCAAAATTAAAAATTCAAAGAGCATATCTTCGTAGATAGTACGTCCTCCAGACATAGCTGAAAGCACTAAAAGCCTTAAACGTATTTATTTGGATATAGAAAAAGCATGACAATTTTGATATCGAAATAAGTGTCCAAGGACTCGGTCCTATTGTTCAACCTTAACAACTTCTCTCTCTCTCTATTAAGCTTGGGAGTTTAGAAGGGACCACACTTTTAAATTGAGTGAAGAATACAAGAATAATTTTAGACGGACTTACATCCACGTCGCCTCTTTCATAGTAGCTGTTTAGAATTCCTAATTCAGGTTTAAATGTTTTTAAGAGATAATGTAGTCTATTCATGAAGTCGCCGCAGTCTAGTAGATAGTGTGTTGACTTATTAGTCGTGAGGCCAAGGTTCAAACCCCAGGTCATACATCTCCAACAAAACGAAATATGAAAAAATATTTCATCCGCTACTTCCTCTCTGGGAGTCTGGGAGTAAATAAAATTGCCATGGAAAATATTATGAAAATATGTCGTTCGGAATCGACTATAAACTCTCTAGGTCCTGCCACTTATGTTTAAAATTAACACACACGCAGCATAAGTGTTGCGGAAAACTAAGTCATAATCCTGACTGAAAGGTTGCAATGGCCAACTATGTATGTATGTCTAGAAAGAAGCAGACTTATAAGTTGAGTGAAGAATACAAGAATAAGTTGAGTGAAGTCGCCGTAGTCTAGTAGGTAGTGTGTTGGCTTATTAGACGAAAGGCCAGGGTTCGAATCAAAAACGAAATATGAAAAATAAATATTTCTTCAGCGACTTCCTCTCAGCAGATTTCTGGCAAAAACTCTGAGAGTAAATAAAATTGCCATGAAAAGTTTCTCAAAAAAATTTGTCGTTCGGAGTCGACTTTAAACTGTAGGGTCCCGCCACTCATGTATAAAATTAGCACACACAACATAAGTGGTGTGAGAAGCTAGGGCGTATCCTGACTGAAGAGTTGTAATGGCCAATTATGTATGTAAGAATACAGGCATACCATATTGCGAAAACTAGCTGCTCAGTATTAATGCGGCTTTTAAAAAAGTTTGAATATTTTTACAGATGATTCGGTTAGAATAGAATACTAATACGGATTAGAATACTAAACCGAATCCATGCTAGTACAAGTACAATTTTTAAAAGACAACATCAACAATGAATATTATTGTAAGGTATAGAACTGATTAATAAAAATGACTTGCCACTGCACTTTAGACAACATCAGTGAGGGCAGTGGCCTAGAACATTGTAGATGACAATGTTATCATCTTAGGAACTGCTGCAGTAGATTAATCACCTGTTTAGCGTGAAGAGCTTAACTAATGAAAATGAAATGGGGGGAATGCTTTGTGATAGCTCTACTACTGTTCCTTTAAGGAATGAAAAGGAATGAAGAAAAATTTTGTTTTTAATTGTTGAATTTTATTTAAGTTCTCGAGCAGACGGTTTGACTGGTTAGGGATATTTTGGTATATTTTTTGATTTAAAAAATTCCCCATTTTAATTTATTTGTTCAAAAACCTTTTGAATTCTTATCAGTTTTTTCTCTTTCTTTTAATATTCAATATTACAATACTTTGACTTTAACATTGAAAATGAGATGCCATTACCAAAAGCAATTTATCAGTGGAAGTCAAAGAAGAAACAAAGTCTATTAAAATTTATAAAAAAAAAGAAAAAATAAACAAATAAATAAACAGAAATATTCTAAAATTAAAAAAAAAAAAAATGGAAGAATAAATAACTTTGAAAACGAATTTTTCCACAAAATAAAATTAAAAAAAAAACAAGATTTCATTTGGTCCCTATGGGAAATACCCTTGGGCGGTATAGAAATTAAAAACTAATTTTTTTCATTATTTCTTTGGTTTTCTTCTTCTTTCTATTTAGATATGAGTATAAAGGTCACTTTAAAGTTTATATTTTCAGCTATGCAAGTTTTTTTTTTTTTTTTTTTTTTTTTTTTTTTTTTTTTTTTTTTTTTTTTTTTTTTTTTTTTTTTTTTTTTTTGGGAAGATAGCCTGCGGTTAGAAAATTCCTTACGAATGTGTTTTGAAATGAATTCAAGAGCAAATTATCTAAAAGAAGTTATAAATGAAGCATGAATGCATATATGATTTGAAAATCAATATTAATTTCCCCATACGATACAAAATACAAAAACCGATAAGACCGATCTTTGGAGAAGTGCTCTTGCTTGCATATGGTGTCTGGGGTATTTGATTTTTGGTTATCGAACCAAACAAAATTAACAAAAAAAAAAAAAAGAAAACGATTTTAATTGTTTAAAAATAAGAAGTCATTTCCATTGTTTTAATATAATATTTTTATGATTTGAATTTGTATTTCGTCCGGCTTTTTTTTTCAAAATATGCGGTTAATGAACTCCGCTTCTGCATTTTTTAACGCGCATAAAATATGAAAAAAAAAAACAAAAAATTGTTGTTTCCTCTGCTTTATTAAAATCATTATTTTTATAATGATGAATTACACAGAAATAAAAATAACAACAACAACAACAGCAGCAACAATAAAATGAAATAAATATTAAAATTATTAATTGTCATTTCATACATAATCAAAATCATTAGCCATTAAGAAATGTCTATAATTAAAGCTAATGTTTGTTGTTGTTGTGTTCTGTCTGTTGTTTTTATTGTAAATATTTATAGTTAAACGTGATATTTATATAATTTTATTGTATTTTTTTTCTTTTGTTTTTTATTTGAAATAAGTTATTGCTTTCTGTTCCTTTTTTTTAATAATTTTTTAATTAAAAAAAATATTTTTAAAACACACAACTTTAGACACGTTTTTTCCTCTTTTTAATTTTATATTATTTTACAAAATTTAATATTTCAATTTACACGAGTCATCTCTTTATAGCCCTTGTTATTAAAGGGAACCCCTAAAATTTACCTCTTTATTCTAATAATAATACGAATGCTATTAAAATTAATAAAAAAAAAATTTTTTTTTTAATTCAAAAAAATCTTCAATAGAAGGACGTTAAACATTGAAGTTCATGTAAATTTTAACCACAGGTTCTATTATTAAGCTTGTAAATAAATTAATAATTAATATTGTGTTTTTTCTTCTTTCATTATTTAAATTTAAATTTTATCATTAACATTTATTAGTTTATACTATAAATAATATGCATACTTATGTCTTGTACTATACATTGTAGTAATAAAATAATTATTTACAACACCACGTATACATAGGTAGGTAGTTCACCTTCGAATTAGTTTTGCTTTAAGGTATGTAGGAATTGTATGCAGTTTTATAAGGTAGTTTTTTTAAAGATGAAAAAAACGAAAGAGATTTGCTTAGTAAAACACTAACCGATTACAATCAACGTTTTAGTAACTTCTTTCTGTTCAAATACTTTATATTATCATGTGCATGAAGCTGAATTCGAATTTCAAAATCCAAGACACAATCCATAAATTTTAGCAGCGCCACATTTGGTGTTAACAGAGCAAAATTTCCTCTTAACAGAACAAAATTAATTGTTTAAGGGCCATTATTACAACTTGCCGTTAACTAAAGCGAGAATGTTAACTGTTAAGTGGCCAATAAGATAGAAGTAAGCGTTAAGCTAAAGGGAGGATCATACTACCGGTAACTTTTATAAGAAGTTAAGTTTATGCCTGAACTTGCCATATTATCTATTATTTTCAATATGGCGACTTGTAATATAAACAAAATGAGCAAATACAACAAAAAAAAAGAAGCCAATTGTTGCCACTGCGTTTAAAAAAAAAACTTGCTTAAGTGAACAGTTTTATCGGCATTGTTCCGACAACCGCCGGCGGGGGAAGTTTATGCCTGAACTTGCCATATTATCTATTATTTTCAATATGGACTTGTAATATAAACAAAATGAGCAAATAGACCAAAAAAAAAGAAGCCAATTGTTGCCACTGCGTTTAAAAAAAAAACTTGCTTAAGTGAACAGTTTTATCGGCATTGTTCCGATACTGCCCATATTTTTGAAAATGTTAACTTTATTTTATCTGTAAGTTGTAATAACGAAAAGTTCCCTTTAGCTAAAGATACCTTTAACTAAACCCAAGTTTAATGGCAAGTTGTAATAATGGCACTAACAGTGGTAATTATTGCCGACTATTGACATTAAGTTTAATTCTTATTATGGCCATTATTATTTGTAAGCTTTAGTGTTGAAATGTAAAGGATGGTCGATGGGGGTGAAGGACTACCACTGTTCGAAAGAGGCCCCTTTGGACTACCAACTCTACGGTTTACTATTTCTTATGTGTTCTAAAATTGCCATTGATCTTCTAGAAAATTTTCAATCAATAAATTGATAGTTTCAAAGCCAATTT
>QOCX01000204.1:212440-238362 GCA_005959815.1 Sarcophaga bullata | reverse complement strand
TTAAATAATTATTCTGTTTGTGGTTTTGAAAAAAAAAAATAAAAAAAAAAAAATAAAAAAAAATTTAAACCAAACGGTGAAACTTTTTTTTTACCGTATATTTGTGTTTTTTTCTTGAGTTTTGTCGTTGTTGTTGTTGCTGTGAAACTTATATTTATAAGACAACAACACAACAACAACATTTAGATTTCTAAGTTGCATTACATTTCACATTTGTTGTAACATTTGAATGACAGTGTTAGAAAAACATTTTTATTTTCTTGAGTTTCAGCAGCTCTGTTGTTTGTTTATGTTTTTTTTTTTTTTTGTTTTCATATGCTAAAACCGTTATTTTTTTCTATGTATAATCATAACTATGAATCTGTTATTGTTGTTGTTGGTTTTATTGTTTTTTTTTCTATTTTTATTTTTAGTTGCTAGAAATAAAAAAAAAAAAATTATTTTAAATAACTAAACCGGGTGTGTTTATAGGCCCTTGATACATAATAAATAAAGGGGCTTTCGCAATTGAAATTTGTAGGAGAGTATCATAAAAACTGGATGAGTGACAGGTGACAGTGTTATTAATAGTTTAGGTTAGGTTAGAGTGGTATCCCTGATTTCAAAAGCTCACTTGAGCAGGCACAGCGTCCCGTTGTGACGCCACAGGCGAACACAATCCCTATACTGACCAAGTTCTCCAAATCAGGGTAGAAGAAGTTGGTCAGCGCAAGGGCTGTACAGCATTATTAATGCATTAAGGCCCTTTGTAATGCCACACATGAAGCCATGACCTACAGCTAACTGCTGCCAAAACCAGTTTAATCGATCTTAACGATCAACATAACGCTGGCCATGCTAAATTATGATTCCTTAAAAACATACTGAAAATCTGTCTGAGAATTTAATAAAAAAAATGTGACTGATAAACTGATTGATTACTTACTGCATACAGCAGTCCGCCTAACAATACGGGAAGTTATCTCGAAATCTATGATGACGTTATTGTGTGAATCTGATCTATACAGCTCGTAAGTTTAATCTTCATAAAGCATATGGTTTTATTCGATTTCGAATGAAATCTTGTTGATTGCCCAGAAGGATCTGGAAACTTAATTTATTCCCCCACTCTTGCTATTTTATATGCTTTTTTATTGCTTCTTACCAAAGATTTAATTTTTGATCAGAATATGTGCACGTTTTCTGCCTTGCTTCTTCTGTATTGCATAGGTTTCGTGTAACACTGCGATATAGAGTTGTCAGTTGCAGTAGATTAGATTTATTGGATAAATTTATTTCAATTCAACACTTTGTTTTCTATCAATCGTTTAGGTAGGGTCACAGTAGTTGCTCCTATGTGCCCGTATTCTATCAATTTTTTCTTGCCCATTTTTGATTGTCTGCAATGAATTGCTTTAATAATGGTTTGGTAAGCCTTTGGTGGCGGCTCCTTAATATCAAATCACTTTTAACTGAAAATTTCGATTACAAACTACTTGTAAGTACCAGTTACATTATCTTCCCAATGACTAGCTGTTAGCAGCGAGTTATATTTTTGGTTTTAAAATTACTAGAGAGGCATTGAGGACATCTCACAGCATTCACAAGTTTGTATACTTTGCGGGAGACTTTTCTTCGCAAGGCATTATCCTCACGCTTCCTTCTTTATTTTCCCTTGTCTTAGTTTCAAAAATAAAGTTTTTCTTTTTCATCCGAAGATTAGTCGCTTAATTGAGATCTGCCTGTATTCAACGTGTAAAAGTCTAAGGAACTTCAAAAGATTATGTTGCCTTAACTTGAATATGATTTTTTTTGCTCATTTTTTTTTGCTTTTAAAGGTGAGCGTTATCTGAATGAATGGTTTTCAAAGTAATTTCAGTTTTTTGCATACATACATACATACATAATTGTTTATAACAAGCCTCTCATACCACCTGGGCTGTGTGCGTTAATTTTTATACCTGACTGGCGGGACCTACAGTTTAAAGTCGACTCCGAACCAGCAATTTTTATTAACTGAGAGAAAGTCGCCGAAGTAACATTTTCTTTATATTACGTTACACTGGATCTGGTTTCTGACCTGGGGTTTGGACCGTGCCCTCATGTCTAGTAAGCCAATAAACTACCTACTAGGCTACGGCGACTTCATATTCTTATTTTTATAAAATTCGAAAACATTCTTTCGTCTTCTCTCTAGATCGAACCGGGATTTTCTCGGAATTTTGTTGAAGCTGTCAACTCTAGTTTATTGCAACGTATTTAGAAATTTAATTTTTTATTTTGGAAATAATTTTAAATGTTTAAGAATTGTTTCATTCTTTTGAGATATCATGTTCCAAATACATGTTCATTTGATATAATCGATAGCAGCGGTTCATTGAGCGCCTACGCAAGCTATAGCCGCTGTTACGTTTCTCTAACCCAATATTATTTTTCCGTCATGCAGTCGTATAGTGGGTTGTTTAATATTAAATTTGCTTTCATTTTGTAAAAAAAAATAAACCGTTAAAACGGTTTTTCTTTTCTTTTAACCCACAATAACATGTTTAGGCTTTTTTGGAATACTCTACTCTACTCTACTCTACTCTACTCTACTATTTTTAATATCGCAGAGCATTCAACTATTTTTTTTTTTCAAAGTTTCAATTCAATTTTATTGTTATTAAACGAAAGCTGATATGATTTGTAAAAAGAGAAAAAAAAACAAAAACAAAATCCATTCAATTTACCGCAATGCATGCATTCATTACAAATTCAATGTAAACGACGCTTGCATTGAATTCAAATGGGCGAAAACAAAGAAGGTGCAGAGAAAAACATTTGAAAGTGTAATCAAATCAACAGTCACAAGGAAAATGTTAAAATTAATATCATTATACACAGACATACATACATATATACATACATACGGTAAATGGCTAACAGTTGGTTAGTTGACTGTGTTAAAAACTCATAAGCGTTTTTGTAATAAAATTATCTCGTGTCGTTATTCTTGTAAATACAAGGTGAATATAAAAATCTTTTTCGTTAAATGTACATAAGAAATGTTAGTTGGTTGGTTTAATATTCGTAGAATTAATCGGATTTCTTGTAATGCATTATGGTCTGGCTAGCTACGTAAGCACGCGTCTTAAGTACGCGTTTAAGAGTCAGAAAAAACAAACTAAAGTTGTGTTCATAAGAACTGACTGACGGCTTGAGTTTAAAAAAAAATAAAAAGAAATCTTTTGTATTGTATTCTAGAGATACATTTTAAATCTTATTAAACAATAGATTGAACCAGATACCTGCAGAGAAATAAAACTTATTTTTGCTCAACGTTTTCTTGTCATCTTCTCTTGGTATACCATTGTCTAACATACCCTTTTAATGTTAATCTCTTGAAAACCATAATAAACATGAAAATCATTTTCATTTCCAATGTGTTTAAATCATTTGAAATTTGTTTTTGCTTTTAAGCCAATTAAATTCCAAACAAAAGAAAGGAAAATTTAACACTGTAAACGCTGGCACTGTCACTCACTGTCCTTTTAATTACCAACAATATCTTCGTGTCTCTATTAATTTCAGATGACAACTCATGATTTTACGTATATTGTTACTGACCTATGATGCTTGTATTCTACCTGTTTATAACACTTTTCTTTTTTTATTACATTTCGTTCTCTAATTTGTATCTTGTTTCTCTCTCTTTCTTCTGTTCTAACAGTTTGTCTGCTGTTGTTGTTGAGCGATAATTTTCTTTAGATTGTTGCAACTGTTTTTGTTACCTGTTTTTCTTAACAAGTTTCTCAAAAAGAAAAATTATCCTTTGTGTTCTGTTCCATGCAGACACAAAAGTGGCTCAATGTTGCATCAAGTTTAATTTATTGAGTGAGTTTTTTTGCATTTGTATCTCTAATGTTTACACGTTCCATTTTTGAATTTCGTTACTAAACGAAATTTTTTGCGGATTTTAAGAGGCCACTAAATTAACATTTATATGGGGATGTTCAAAGCTTCCACTGCTATAATCCCAGGTATCCATCAGAGTTTTTCGTCGTAGATGTCCGCATAGGATTACTTTGAGGTTTTTTATTTCTATCAGGAGTCTATACTCATGCTCTTCTAAACTTTATAATGATTTCGTGCTGAATGAAGTGTGTGCATTCATTCTTGAGTAACTAATCCCTCTGCTTTGTTTTTGTGCTATCGCTCTATCCTGTTTTTTTTACATCATTTGTTCCCCTAGAAATGGCGAACATAATGAGTCCAACAATATTTATTACAATGGCTATACAAGTCCTCAAACCTTCCTACCAGCTTTGAATAGTAAAAAACGCCATTTCTTTGTATTGACTCTTCTGTTATAATATTCACTGCTACTATGGTAGAATCATTCTAATCTAACCATGGACACTTACTTACCTTTTACTACGCTTTAGTCTGGATTCCAACCTAGCTTTTCACACAATCCATATTGTATGTATTAATGTCCATGCGACCTACAGTTTATTGACGACTCCGAAGGACAGATTTGTAAAACTTTTCATGGCAATTTTATTTTACTCCCAGTGTTTTCATCATAAGACTTTAAAAAGAAATATTTTTTAAGCTAGATTTTGAGGCTACTGGACTATGACAACTTTCCTTGTCTTAGTTTAAAACAAAAAATATGATATTTCATCAGATAATAGGACTTCTCTACCAACTTCAAGTTAAGGCAGCTCTGTCTGTTCCCTCATCGAATAGGACCACATACTCCTTACAAGGCTACTGCGATATCATATAGTCATAGCTAAACAGTTTTAAAACTATTTCCATATCCTTATCGAAGAACATAGGAAAAATATCGAGTGTACGAACAAATCATTTTCTAAATACAAAGAAATGCTTCTTTATTGGTTATTCGATCATTTCTCTTTACAATTTCCTTATGCCTATCAAAGATTCGATGTGATGTGATACACCTTTGTCAGTTTCTCTCAGTCTCGATAGCATTGTCTCGCTGAGAAACTCTATTTGCTACAACTAGTTTAAAATAATGTCTTGGCCCAGATGATTAATAATATGGTTCATATATATATAAATATTCAGTTGAATACAAAGAAACATACTTATTGAAGGAATTTGTTTACATACTGACATCATAAATGTTGACATATATTAGGATCATAAATAGAGATTTTAATACTTATCTGATCCTTTTTGTTCACACAGAATAGCTATTTAATCCGATATCGTTTCTTTTTTCATTTCTTTTTGCTCTTCTTAGGGACATGAGACACTTGCAAGGCAGTTCACCATTTTATTTTTATTATTTGATTGCCTGTTTCAGTTTCATAATTTAAATTGAAAAGGTCAAGGGTCAAAGTGGTTCAGGTAAAATTGTAAATAAAGAGAATTTATTGTGACCATATGATCATTCTTTGTATGCTAGTTTTTAGAAGAAGACTAGATCGATAAGCGGATTAAAAACCGTTTAGTAGTAATAGAGGTAGGCTCAAGTGTATAAGTCAGCGGATACTCAGCCGTGAAGTGGTACTAAGCCAATACAAATATTCTAAAATTGAATGAACGAGGTTGATGAACAAGGTTAAAATCAAAAGTTAGTAACTGAATCTAGAATTCCATATGTATGGTTACCTAGAACATTTACAAACTTTAGAAAAAACTGTTAAAAAAAAGGAGCAATCGTATGGTAAAGTTTTCCTTTTATTGCGGGCCAAATGTTGGCTTATATTGTGATCTTGTTACCACACAGCTCAAATATCCTTCGACACATAAGATAAAATGTATCTACATTTACAAACACACAAATTTTACACTCACTTTTAACTACAATACTCACCTATTCTCGATTTCTCTCTAGCTCTCTCTCGTGAATAAAATTGTGGAAACAAAAGCGAGTATGTACCGTACATACGAGTACATACGTATGCATATGAGTAAAATTCAGTTTTTTTTTTTTTACCACCAAGTATTCATGTTCATGTTCGGTGTGTAGGTGTGTTTGTAGACATCTTTGAGAGTGTATTTTTGAGATTTTAAAAAAATTCTAATTTCCTTACAATGATGTTACTACCAATACTATGGCAGCAATTTTTGAAAATTGTTTTTAAAATTGACTCTCTTCCGTTTCTTTTGCCGCGAATACAGGCCACAGCGGATGGTGTCGATCGATTTGTGTGTATGGCTTTATGGTTTTGGGTCGATTCTTAAATTCTACTGAAAAAAAGATTAAAATTTCGTTTTCATTTGAGAGTGTGTAAGCGTGTGTGTGTGTGTGAGTAGAAGAGTGTATTTGAATGTTGTTCTTGTTTTTTACTCATTATTTTTTTCTGGTTTTGTTTTTGTATTGTTTTTTTTTTTTCTTTTTCGGAGTATTTTGACTATTATTTGGTTTTTTATTTTTTTTTTTTTTTTTTGATTTCTTTTTTTCTTAATTTTTTCTTCCAAATTGTAAGTGTTTCAAGAAAAATGAAATACTTGTGCTCAGTTTGTATTCAGATTCCACAGATTTAACACGCCACAACACAGGAAAAATAGAACAAAACAATTTTCCTTTAAATGAAAACAAGTGTGTTGATTTTTCCTAAAAAATTGAAATTTAAATTAAAATTAAAAGATTAAATGATGAGAAAAACTTTCCAAATACAATATGAAAACATATGAAAAATTAAAATGAGAAAAAAAATTTCTTTTTTTAAATAAAAGATTTACAATCTTAAAAATTTAGTAAGAGTGCCATCATATTGTCATAATATTTTCCAAAATACAAGAAAATACTCTCACACTATCAAAGATTCTAAAAAAAAAATTAAAACAAAAATTTTATTGTGAATAAAAAAAGAAGACAAAAAAATAAATTGCAAAAAAGAAAATTTTCCAAAACAATTGTTAAATCTCAAGTGATTTTTGACACTTAAAGAAAAAAAAAAAAATAATTATTTTGAAAGAAAGTGAATATTTGTCTGCAATTATTTTAAGTGCCATAATTTGTTTTTTTTTTTTTGTTTTTGGTGTTTTTTTTTTGCTGTGAATTTTTTTTAATTGAAAACAATTCATTTTGTTGCTGTTTTCGTTTTTAAACACAAAGTAAGTCTTGCTTTTAATTTTTTTTATTTTTTTGTTTAAATATCTAGAATTTTAGAACTTTGTGTTGAAATTTTCTTGATAATTTATTGTTTTTGTTGACATGATTCTTTCTAGTTTAATAGTTTAATAGTTTTTGTTTTTGTTTTTGGTTTTCATTTTATCCAATTCCATAATTTATTTTTTTTCCATTTGAATTCTGTGTATTAATTCAGTTCATTTGCTGTGTTAAAATTTTGAGTGTGGCTGTGATAAGAATTCAAGGTTTTTTTTAAAACAAAATTTTTGTCGATTTCTTTCCTTTATTTTTTTTTTTTCGAAAATCAAAAAAAAAACCATGTGTATTTAAGCATTTAATTGTTCTTTTATATTCTATTGATATTTTGTTTCCATTTAGAAAAACAATATTTAATTGAAACGCACATTTTTTAATGGAATTTTAATCGAATCAATGAAAAATTTCTTGTGCTAATGATTAATGCGTAAATTATACGTTTTGGAACTAAAGGAACTGCGTTTTTATTGAATTTGATAATAAAAGATCTTTTAAGACTTGCTATTCCTACATAAGTACAATCATTACAATCGATAGTCAGGATTACACCCTAGTTTCTTACTACACTTATGTCGAGTGTGTTCATTTTATACATGAGTGGCTGGAGCTACAGTTTAAAGAGGACTCCGAACGATAGATTTTCATTTTTTGAGAAACTTTTCATGGCAATTTTATTAACTCTCAGAGTTTTTGTCAGAAATTTGCTAAGAGGATAGGTTAGGTTAGGTCAGAGTGGTAGCCTTCATGCCAAAAACTCCCTTGAGCATGCGTAGCGACCCGTTGTGACCTCACAGCTGAACACTGTCCCTGTACTGACTGCTAAGAGGAAGGCGTTAAAGAATTTTTTATATTTCCTATTATGTTCCCCTAGGTCACATAACTAGGGTTTGAACCAGCGAAATCAATATTCATAACATTTCACATTGATTATATGCTGAGTGAAATAGTACACAGTCTTACAATGTTGCCAACATTGTTAACAGTCTGTGTGAATTTTCTTAAGAGACTGGTGTAGCCAAAAGGATTATACAGAGATCATATGCTAAGAAATTTTAGGTGTAGATTTCAGTGCTCACACGATCTCTAGTAATGCTCTGAACCTCTATAGGGTTTCCTTATAATTTTTCTCTCTCCCCCAATCAGGTTGCCTTGACAATCTTTTTTATGTTGTTTGATGGCTAGTAACTTGCACTTCCCAGGTTTTTCCTTTTGAAGTACATATATTACCGTGTCACAAGTAAGTCTTCTTATTCATTGTCCTCATCGCGGAATCAATACATTGGGTTTAAAGCAATTCCTATTCTTAACAAATATTCTTTGAAGCTTTAGGAAGTTTAAGGAAAAAATGACTGCCTAGTAGCTGTCTAGGTAGTACTCTAGTAGGTCGTATGTTGGCTTATTAGACGCAAGGCAGTGATTTAACAAAACGAAAACAATTTTTCTTTGGCGACTTTCTCTCAGTTGTCTTCTAGCAAATACTCTGAAAGAAATCGGAATTACAATGAAATATTTCTCAAAAATCTATCGTTGGCAATCGAGCTTAAACTGTAGGTCCCGTCACTCATGAGTGAGTGATGTAAGAAGTCAAGTCGTAATCTTAACTAAAGTGTTATAAAGACCAATTAAGAGTGAAAAGTAAATTGAAAGAAGATTTGAAACGATACAGTTTTCCTATAACTTTACATGCGTAGTTTAGTATCTAATATTTGGAGGGCACCCAAGAAGCCATCATGTTTAAATGATTATTTCTTCCTTTTAACCCATGTACCTACATACCTAGTGGTACCTGCTGCCATAATTTTTCTACAGTTTTACAAAAATTGTTATTTTTCTACATACAGTGGACCGCAAAAGTCTAGGTACCTCCATATATTTAACAATTTCATGAATTTTAAGCAATTGCAAATGTATTGGGGTACGTAGACTTTTACTGACCACTGTATATTTATTTGTTTACGCTTAGTTCATAGATCAAGTATTTGTTTCGATCTTTCGATATATCTTTTGTTATTGTCTTAATCTAGTGAATAGTGTGTTAGCTTACTAGACAAGAGAGTTTAGAGTTTAAAACTCAGTTTTTTTCACTAGTTTTTCGGCTAAAGATCCTTTCAAATCATTTGTTCGAGATCGATGTTATAGGTTCTTCCATTCATTGATACAATTGCTACACAAACATGGGTTATGTGAGAAGCTAGGGAGCAATATTTATTAAAGTGTAGTGATCGTTTTATCATCTCAATCATTAATTTAAGAAAGAAAGAACTTTCATTTCATTAAGGAACCAAACTAAGGTACTTTTTTCTATTTAAGGAGGTAAATTGTGTGAAAAATAATGAAAAAAAATTAAAGAATCTAGAACTTTCTCTCAAAGCCCATCTGTAGTACCTACTTATAACTATAAAAAATACTTTTAATTTTAATTTAATTATTCTACTTAAATGATGTATTAATTGATTTGATGGTTTGTAGAATATCAATTAAACTCAAGTGTTGTACTCAGCTACATGCTACAATAAATTTTTTTCATACCGAATAACCATTAAAAAACAATATTGCCCAATCCATTCTCTTTCCAACGTCTGTTTATCTGATCAAATTAACCAGCAGAAGATAAGAAAATAAAAACATAATAATTCTGTCAATTACAAATCAAAAATCTCCTACTAAAAACAAAAAAAAATTATTCTCCTTTTTCTTGGCATTATTTTCTAATTGTTTATTGTTGCTGTTGCTGTTGCTATTGTTGTTGCACTTCTTATTCTGTTTCTGTTTCTTCTGTTCAAAATTAAAACATTTCAATTTCTAACACGTTTTTTATTGTGCAAGTCCATTTGATCAGTTTGTTGTTGTTATTTTTTCTTCTTGATTTTGGGCATTCAAAGATGAAACTAAACAGCCGAAATTGAATTCTTACAGCGAGTGCCTGTCTACATGACAATGAAGTAGAGACCCTGTCCGACCGTAAAGCAAGAAAAAAAAATTTTTTTGTTTTAATTTAAAAGCATTCAAAATAACTTTTTTTTTTGAAAACTTCTTCAATTTGTAAATTATACCATCAACATAAAAATGTACCCGGCGGTGTATTCTTGCAGCTTTGCCCGGCATAAGAATTGGTTGTTCGAGTTCGAATTTTTATTTTTTTTTTTTGTTTTTTTGCAGAAAATTTTTAAAATTTGTTTCTCTCATATTGAAATTATACAAATATATTCCGTGTTTTTATTTTTATTTTTTGTTTCCATATTTATTTGTTATTTAATACAATCACACCAAGACACTGAGAAAAATTAAAAAATAAAAAATTAAAAATTTTTTAAAATTCCCGTTTATTTTCTATGCTGATGTCTTTTAATATTAATTTTAACTGAGTAACCATTTCATTTATAATACCCTGCGATCTATTTCTTTATTTTGTTTTTCTCAGTGTAAAATTCAATTGTGATTGCTTAAAAAGTAAAAAAAAAAAATTAAAAAATTACAAAAAAAGTAAACCAAAGTGCAAGACAAGGCTTCAAGAAGAAAATTAAACAAAAGAAAAAAAAATTAAAAACAAATATTCGTAAGAAATCTTCAGGCTACCATACACTCAAACCTGGTTTGTAAGAACTTTTTTTTATATAAAAATAATAGGTCTTGTAACGGTATAGGATTCTATTGTTTTATAGCATAAACTAATATAGCCTAGGAGAGATGGGGTATAAAGGAAGTTCTGACAAAAAACTTTAGACTTATGTAGTCCAGACAGACGCATTATCTAATTTTGAAACCATAGCCTGGTCATAAAAGGACAGCTGAGTTTCTAGCTGAGAGCATAATAAAAGCCCAGGATGGACCGAACATGTAAGCGAAAGATCAGAAAGTTTTAACTGCTTAGTAAAGACCAGGCACTTTTATTTTTGGCATAACGCTGGACATGTACCTAGTAGGTAAAGAATCTTCTTCTCTTCTTATTCTTCTCATTAGCTATCATCGATCAGATAAACGAGTCTAATGTGGTCTCGCATAAGTGACAAGTAAACAATGTATTAATTTACTTTTCGTGTTCCAATTTTTACCGCAATCTCTTACCATAATATCAGCCTAAAGGTTCATGTCTACAATGGGATACTTTATGTGGTAAATATGGTTATGAGTTTGGCAATTGTGTCATGTCTGCAAATTGAATAGCATTGAGACACGGTACTTATTTGATGTGAATATAGTACTGCTCATCCATTTCGTTTAGAGGTCTGTGACAGTTTAAAACTGGCTTCAAGGTCATCATATCTTTTTAATATCTTTCCTCGAGGAAGAGACCTTTTTTAATAATCATTGTGATAACTCGTATACACAATAGGTTTGCTCAAAAGATAATAGTCTTATAGAGTAAAATGTATCTGGTGCCCAGGAAAAAATATCTCGCAAAAGAAAAATATCCACAGCGCCATTCAGTCGCGATCCTTCTATCAAGATCTGTTCTTCAATCACTGCTAAATGGTTTAATGGCTACTCAATTGGTCAGTAGTTGGTATGACAAACTATTTTCTTACACCACTCATGTTCTGTGTCTTAATTTCATCCAACGACAAATTTTTGAGCAAGTTTTTAGTGCAATTTTATTCACTCTCAGAATTTTTTGCCATGAGACTACTGAGAGTATATGAATGAGAAGAACTTTGGTCATTGAATCCTACTTTGTTTCACCAGGTGGTGCTGATAGTCGTTTGTATGATATTCGTTGTTGATCTTGTAGTCTTCAGCGAAGTCAGGGAGCTTTCAGATTGGATAATTTACAGAAGAAATTGAATTCTCTTAATTTTTTAAATTCGAAATTAAAATCTTGATTTCTCGCATTTCTTGTCAAGAGTAAAGATACTAAAGTACTTCAAATCTATGAGTCGATATCGTTAAAAAGTACTGCGTTTTCTTTTAAGTGTACACACAAAAAAACGTTTTGAGTGTATTATCGTGTTTATGTTTCACTGTGTGTTCAATTCAATTCAATTCCATTCATTTATTGTTTATTAATTCGGCACGCGTTTGTCTTACTTACTTACATATATTCATGCAACAATTCTTTCATTCATTCATTCATTCATTCATTCATACATTCATTTGCTTTTTTATGATCATCATTGTTGTTTTTGTTATTGTTATTTCTTATATTTTTTTTTATTTTTTATTTAAAAAAAAAGAAAGAAGAAAATCTAAATATTATTATAGAATCTGGTAAATGAATATTGATTATATATGTGAGTGTGTGTGTGTGTGGGTGTGTGTTCATATATGTTTTCTTCAGACAGATGGAACTAAAATAAAAGAAAGGCGAGAGGGTATTGTATGAAATTCCCCTAGTTTTCCATTCTGTTCGATACGTATAGCGATGTTATCGGAACATGTTATTTGCACTCCCCGCATATATTTTCGGAATTCCATGTATTATGGCATGTAGTTTATGGATTAAAAGCAGAAGCAGCAGCAGCAGCAGCAGCGACAGCAAGATGTTCACGCTTTTTTTTTGTATACGGTGCTGGGATGCAGCATAATGTTGCAATTGTGAATAGAATTATTATTATAGCATCGAGAAACGAGCAACGAGTGCACATTTCACACACACACACACACACACACACCAACAAATAAAATTGGTTTTATTTTTCATGTATTCAAAATGCAATTCAATAGCTGTGTGTTGTTTTTTTTTATTTTGTTTTCGTTTCTCATTCGTTTTTTATTTCGATATTTATTTGAAATTTGAATTTTTAATTGTAACATTTTAATGCAGTTCATAAACAAATATATACGTAAAGTAACAAATACACACACACTATCACTATACTTGCACAATGTTGTGATGCTTTTTTTTTTACAGAGAATAACTAGAGAAGAGAATGTTTTAGCCAAAATACAATTGTAAAAAATGGCTTTGTTGTTGTTGTTGTTGTTGTTATTGTTGTAGTTATTATTTTTCTAGTTTTAAATTTTTATGATTTTCATTAGTTACATTCACACGTTCTGTTTGTTTATGTATAACAACGTACATTTCTAACGTAACATACAGTAAAATCATAACCCAGTAAACCTTTTCCCGCAAAAAAATTTTTTTTCTCAAATAAATTCAATCACATGACAAGAAAGTTAAATAGAAATGTGCGAACGCTATACGATGATGGAAATTTACTGTGTACAACTACAGTAAGCAACACACCTCCACATCTGATCGAGTACATTGGAATATATTTGTGGCCGTTTTATGCTTCTCAATAAAGCAATGGTTATCGATATATACTGCAACACATATGATATACTTTATATATCGGTTCGTTCATTAAGCGTTTCCTGTTTTTAAATTAAAATAAGACACACACTGTAACATCAACATTTAATGGCTTTCTATGTGGAATCTAATGTCGTTTAGCTGTCCGATACGGTTTTTCTGGGTGAATCACTTGGGAAATATCCAATTTTCCATAAATCTGACGCATACATCAGGCTGAATTCGATCGATGGTTTGGTTTAAGTTGGCTTTGAGAATCGCTATGGTTTGTGGCGTATTCTTGTACGACTGCGACTTAAGAAAACCCCGCATGAAAAAGTCTGTTAGAGTCAAATCGCGCAATCTTGTTTACCAGTTCATAACATCTTCCGCATGAGAAGACCAATATCCAATGCGACATTAGCTGTGCTGCACTTAGCCCCATCCTATTAAAACCCCATATCAGTGATATTCAGATTACCCTCGAGACCTTTAGGACTAGGCGTTTAAAATATTGAGCTGCTGGTTAGCATCGTTCTGAATTAAATATGGATCGATGACTTCACTTCAAACAGTGACTATAATTGTGTAATTCCACAAGTTGAACACTTATTATGATAAATTTTATTATTTGCACGTGTTGTTGATTTGATAACCGTTCATGGTGGTTTTCTGACAATTGCCTGGTCGTTATATCGTATTCGTTGTTATTTTGTGTTGCTAGAGGCGAGGAGGTTTGTTGCAATTGACCTCCAATTATGAACTTCCGAAGTCAACGTTCTTATTAGACTCTAGTTCAGTTCGAGGGAAGCTCCTTCTCTTCTTATCTATCTGCTCCTAGTAGAGTTAGCCGAGTTCCATTTCTTCGGCACGCCTGTGTATTTCTCTATAGCAGCTCCCGTAAGCTCTCCTTCTAGTTTATGTAGAGTATGATTGGAGTTAATCGTGCCTCAGAGCCTCTTAACTTTTTTAAATCTTGTATGATTTAATGAATATTTTCTATTACTTGTGTTGTGATTTGCGCTTCAAAATGTTTGCTAAACTTTCCTACAACATTTCGAATTTTTTGTTGTTGTTGTTTATTCCATAAAGTACGGTATTTTGGATTATATTTCGCACGAAGCGTGCTGAATATTTCTCCCTTTCTACCAATTGTTGTAATTTGAATGAAATTTTATTTTTTTAGTTTAGTTTTTGTTGTTTTTTTATTTTTCTTTTTTCATTTCCAGTATGAGAAGGTGTTAAATTGCAACAAGGTTTTATTGTTGAAAAAAAAAATTTTTTTTGTTTTTCCCTCGTCTAAGGCCATTCAAAACCTAACAGCACACAGTTAGCTCCCTTATGGCTTATACCAACAACAATATCGCATAAATTTGTACACTCACGTTGGTTATGTTTTTATTTGTAAATATGGATTAAAAATAAAATTCTTTCAATAAAATTTTTATGTTTTTAGAAAAAAAATATTGAAATTTCACGAATAAAATAAAAAAAAAAATTAAAAAAGGAGGAAAAAAATTGAATGATTTTCATGTTTTTAAATATTTTGTGAATACAAAAATTCCTAACAATCAATTATAAAATATTGTACGACGATTACAAAAACAATAACAATAACAATAACAAAAAAAAAGCAATTATTGAAATTCTAAACGTAACACCATTGGGGAATTTTTTTTTTTTTTTTTTTTTTTTTTTTTTTTTTTAAATAAATTCTATTAAATAAACAAACATCACATGATGATTGTTATTGTTTTTTTTTCTTCGTTAACAGCATTGTCCTTCCTTATCACCTGTCGCAACTCATGATGACCAGAATGAGTAAATCAATTAGAAATTTCTTGATTTATTTTACCTATGAATTGAATTTGTTTTCTTTAAAATGTATTAAAATTTTGTTATAAGAATTGTAAAATTGATTATGAGATTATCTCCAGGATAGCAGAGGATAGAATCGAGTTTGATATTTCTCTATAGTATATCCTAGGCAATAAATCAATATATTTTTAGAGAGGTACCTGCTACATATCATTTCCAATCGCCTTATTAACTGAAAAATATTGTTTAATAAAGCAACAAAAAATGCGGAAATTGTTTGAGAAAAAAAAATATCGTAAGCTAAACAACTCCAACATGTTTACCGCCCCATTGCTCTTACTGACGCACTACTACAATATTATAATTTCCACTTGCGACTATCCGCAATGTATTCGTGAATTCCTCTTCTATTATTCACTTGAGTTTTGACCTCTTAAGCAAGAAAGATCATCTTAAGATAACTTCTTTCCATAATTGGTCATTACAACCTTTCAGCCCGGATTACAAACTAGTTTCTTACACTGTGTTGTAAGTGTTAATTTTATCCAAGAGGGGCGAGTGCCATAGTTTAAGATCGACTTCAAATGATAGATTTTTGGGGCAAATTTTTCATAGCAATTTTATTTTACTAGCAGACTTTTTGCCGGAACTTTACTGGAAAGAAGATTGATTTCCGCTGTTGATGCTATCCTCTGTAGGCGAGAACGGGGTTCAGGAAATTTCTGCATGAATTGTTTAAAACGGATTAAAACCTCTACATATTTTTGAATTCGAAAACCATGATGTAAACTGCTTTGCGTTTTGAAACAATGTTACTTGAATGTTTGGCCGAGCCTATTATCGCTACCTTAAGCCGCTTCTATAAGAAATTTTATTCTCTATTCTTAAAAAAAAACCAAATGGTTGCACAAATCATAGACTTATTCTAGTAAATAGTGTGTTGTCATATGACAGAGAGGCCAGGTTAGCATTAAATCTCCATAAAAAGGAAATATGAAAATATGGGGACTTTCTCTCTGCAGATTTCTGACAAACACTCTAAGAGTAAATAAAAATTGCCAAGAAAAGTTTCACAAAAAAAAAAAAAAAAAAAATTTTCGATCCGAATCGTCTTTATCCATCATACATACATAATTGGCCATTACAACCCTTCAGTCAGAATTTTTGCCTAGCTTCTCACACCACTTATATTGTGTGTGTTAATTTTACACATGAGTGGCGTGACCTACAGTTAAAAGTCGACTTCGAACGACCGATTTTTGAGAAGCTTTTCATGGCAATTTTATTTACTCTGAGAGTGTTTGCCAGAAATCTCTCTGAGAGGACGTCGCCGAAGAAATATTTTTTTTTCATATTTCGTTTTTGATGTCTGACCGGGGATTCGAACCCTAGCCTTTCGTCTAATAAGCCAACACACTGTCTACTAGACTACGGCGACTATAATCTAATCATCTTATGGATAAAATTAACACTCAACATAAGTAGAAATCATTATGGTAGTAGGTCTTGGCAAACTATAATTTGAAATATTTCATGTTCTCTTCCATACGAACTTACTTAATTTACTTAATTGGTAATTACCTTGCTTTCAAACCATTGCTTTCAAACCATTCATGATGTGTGTATGGTCGTAAGTAGTGCGACCACTTACTATTAATGTCAGATTAGATTTTTTGCCAGTAGACAACTGAGAGGAAATCACAAAAAAAAAAAAATATTTCTTCTTAATATTTCGTTTTGTTCAAGATGTCGGAATCCTAGGTTCAGTCAAGAGCTCTTTGTGTACGGAGGCTTTTGTGTACGTTGTACTTGGACTTTTCCAACTAACAGCAAAGTAAAAATGTTTCTGTTTCCACACAATCAAAAACATTTAAAGCACTTGCACCTAAAGAAAAACAGGATCCCTTATCGTCGTCTTGTATATCTTTTAAAAGATTGCAAACCTTTCTAAAAAGTTTTTCAATGGGAATCAAATTTTCAAAAGTATCGTCATATAAGAAGAAAACTTACAAACTTACAATTATTAAAATATGTCAATGAAGTATTCTTAGAAAATATTATAATTCTTTATAGCTTTTCAAAGACATTCTTAAGCTTATTTTTCAAACAAATTTCAAATAAAGAAAAAAAAAAACTTCAGATTACTTAAACTAAAGTTACTAAAGAATAATTAAAATTCTTTTATTTCCATGGTCACCTTCTATAATCTGTCTGTCTGTCTGTCATGGTAAATGTCAAAGTGAATTAAAATGATTTCAAATACACACCTACTTTTAATGCTATTTCTAGTGCTGAAAAAAAAAACAAGAAAAAAAATTTTTTGTTTAACTTTATCAAAGTGGTGGATATATTATAGCGCACTAAAGGTAACCATAGTAGGTAAATATATAAACATTTAAAATAAAATCTATGACTGCAACTACAATTTCAATTACCATCACTATTTATAACATAACAATAATGCCAGCCGCACACACACACACACACATATTTACTAGAGTTGCTAACAATAAATACTCGATTGCTGTTGACTTTTGGCTGAATTGACGTTCAGTGACCGATAAATAAATACCACAAATTATCATAATAATTGTGGTCTGCTTGCTGCTCTCTGTCTCTGTCTGTTCTCTGTCTCCTCTAAAATACTAAAATTTTAAAATGTTCGTGTACATGTTTACCCATACAGTATTGTGTTTTGTTTGTTGTAAATATTGAACACCCTAACTGGTTGTATGAGTATGTATTGAAAATATTAAACAATTTTGGTTATTTTTGTCTTGATACACGAAGTGCTCTTTTTTTTTTTTTTTTTTTTTTTTTTTTTTTTGAAAGATATAAACAATTTTGGTTATTTTTGTCTGATACACGAAGTGCTTTTTTTTTTTTTTTTTTTTTTTTTTTTGTCAAAAAGTGGTTAATTTGTATGAGTGGACAACATTTATGGATTTGATAAAAAATTACCTCGAAAAACATTGAGTGAAAAAAACAGAAAGAAGTAATAAAAAAAAAAACATGGAAACAAAACACCTGTTGATATGGCAGTTGTAAAAAATGAACTAAGTTTTTTTTTTAATTATACCGTGCCCTGTGCGTACAATATATTCCATGGATTTCATTTAAACATTTCGAATTATTTTCATACAAAATAATATTTCTTTCCATTGAATTTTCATTTAATAATACAAAATCTCTGTTAATTACAGTGAATTATCATTTTTTTTGTGTTTTTTTTATTTGCATGTGGCTTTACATCGTTTTTTTTTTTAATGTTAATGTATCTTGTTTTGTATCTGTTTTTTGTATGTTTTTTTTTACGTTTTTGTAATTTAAATTGTAAATACATTTCTTTGTTTAGAAAATTTATGCCATTAATGGACAAATTATGGAAATTTTCAAATACTGTAATTAAGTTCAAAACATTACAACAAATAAATTATTGTGTGTTCATTTTGAGAATAGCAACAACAACAGCAACATAAATATTTTTTAATAGGTTTTTAGGCGATTTCAATTTGATAAAAAAAAAACTAGAATTTAATTATCTTATATCATGAACATTATTAATGAGGCTCAACATTTTTTTTTTCTATTTTAAATACAAACGTTAGAACAAAAAAAAAAATATTATTTTAAAATTGCTATTCAACAACTATTCAAAAGTAAAATTTTTTTGCTTTTAATTTTTTTCAACTCTCCGCTATAGGGTGGGTGCCAAAAAATATCAATAACTTTTAAGGCAACACAGGATGCTTTAACTTGACTAAACATTAAATACAATATCACAGCTTAATTGATGGCCTTGTCTTCTTCCTTTCCTTTTTTATTTTTTCTTATGTTCTAAGATCTATTTTACATACTTTTTTATACAGAATTCCACTCTTTAAAAGAATATGGAGCCGTCTCTAGGAATCTCTCCCAGATTTTTTATTATTCCTCTGCCTAAATTCAGTTCTATTAATCAATATTTTTCTATCTAACCAAGTGATTCCTAAGATAACACTTGCGCCCCTAAGACATTGAAGCTATTTTCTATCATTGCCTACTGTCAACTTTAGATTAGGTTTGGTTGTACAGGATATTGCGATATTTATCTCTGTCACTGTAGGCTTTATGGCCCTAACAACTTAGCTTATTATCTTAGTCGTCTATATATTTGACGTGGTTCCCTTGAGACTCAATCAATCCAACATAACATAATTAGTCATTACAATTCTTCATTCAGGATTACGACTTAGTTTCTCATATCACTTATGTTGTGCACTGCAATTTTACACGTGAGTGGCTGGATCAACAGTTTAAGGTCGTCCATCATGGCCAGTTTATTTGCTCTCAGAGTTTTTGCCAGAAATCTAATAAAAGGAAGTTGCCGTAGAAATTTTTTTATATTTCGTTTCGCTGAAGATGTTTGACCTGAGGTTTGAATCGAGGCTTCATGTCTAATAAGCCAACACACTACCTACCAGACTACAGTGGCTTTGATCAATACAGCGGACAAATCCTCTCGATGTACGTACTAGGCAGTCCAAAACTTGAAACTATGCAAGTTTAGTTTCCCAAACAGTCGCACATTCACACAGAAACTGTTGTAGCAATTCTTCTAGTTTGTCATACAAAACTCGCTCCCCTAATCGTCATAATATAAAAAATTCATACTCTTAGATGAAATTATCATTATTATTATTGTCCTAAAGAGATTCCTAAGTACTACAATTGTCCGATCTATTGTACTCCTTTCGTAGTTTATCAGGTACTCCTCTAAAGTCCTCCCCCAGTCTACTTCTCTCAAGAATTTTAGGATACTGCTTGGCTGATATGTGATATGCACCCCAGAAGTTTCTTCCCGAGACGTATTAAAGTCTCTTAATCTATAATAATGTCACAAAATCTACATGTTAGGCTCGATACATCCCTCCCCTTTGCAAATAAGTCTACCCCGAGTCTGCTGTGCCATGTCAAAAGATGGGTTACCAACCTTAGGTTATCACTCATTATATTCTGAGGCATTCTAGTTCTCGTTGAGCATACCTTCCCCAATATCTGCTCCTACTCCATAGAAAAGTTTGTGGAAACTTGCACATCCTCCAGAATTCACATGGCCTGGGACCCAGCAAATGGTCAGCATATTTTGCCTATCTAGCCGATTTAGCTAACTACGCTTAAGCATACAATTTCTAGTAATTACACTCGTAAGGAGAGTTGTTTTAAGAGCTAAGGGACTAGGCTAGAGTCTGGTCATACTAGATTAATATGACTTTCGTTTATTTTTTCTAGGCACCGCTTAACTACTAAATTTTATATTGATAGTCAGGGGAATAACCTATTAAGAGTACTTTCACTTGAAAGCGCATTCATAAGCACTTAGATTTCCGCGGATAATTGCATTTAAAAGCATGCATGAAATGGGTAGGCGACGATTATTATGTGAAGAGCATTATTGAATTGTGGACAAAATTGTATCACCATAAGAACAAAAACTTTTAATTTCTGTTTCCCAAAATTATTGTTACTTGATTGCATAAAATTTTTCAAAACTTCAGCAAAAAAAGCAAACTCAAGCTGCATAACCTCAAGGCACCTCTCGTTAATTTTTTTTTTTTTTTTAATTTATTCCCCCATTTTTTCTGTTGTTTATTTCGTAAATTCAAATATTTATTGAATGTAATGAAATTACGTTTCAAAAATTTATGAAAAATCTCTTGGTGCGAATCACAATTAAATTCAATTTCAAGTAAATATTTACAGAATGTGTTGAAAAATTTTGCCAAAAAAAAATCCAAAAAAATTTCAAAAAAATATTTCCAAAACGATTAATATTCCAAAATTTGTTGAATTTTTATTAAAAACAAAAAAGAGGAAACATCAAAACAATAAAGAAAACACCACCAATTAATATCTTCATTAAATAAGTGAAATAAGTAAACAAATTGAAATATTCTCAACGCAATTGTTTTAATAATTAAAAATCCAACTGATACGTTTAACTATCCAATGAAAATCGTTGTGAAATTTATGAGTTTTTAAATTCAATTCGAAAAAAAAAATTTAATCAAAATATTTTATAAATTCTTATAACAACAACAATAACACCGACAAAATGAAAAAAGTAATACAAAATTATTTACAAGGTCAATAAGACCAAGGAGCAGCAGATATAAAACAAACATCAGAAAAAAACGCAATTTTTTATTTTCATTTTGTTTAAACAAATACAGACAACAACAACAACAAAATATTATACAAAAACAAAACAAAACAAAACAAACAGACAAAATTGTTTACTGTTTAGAATGGTAAAATCAAAACAAATGAAATTAATTTTTTTAATTTAAACAAATTTAAACGATAAATTGATTGATAATCAACAGAATTATTACGACATTATAGTGGCAATAGTTGCGCATTGCAATCACTGTCTTACCGATAAATTATGGTCAGACATTGCGGCGCACACACAATACAAGCAAGTGATGTATTTGAAATGCCTTCAATACTTACGTAATAAAATTGGATTGCCAGGTTTTTGGCCAAGGACAGAATTTGGCATTGTAATGAGATCTACCATATAGAAGTCTATAGAAAGGGGAAGGCCGAAAGATTAGCTAAAGAAGAGATATTTTTAAAAGTTTACTGTAAAGGGTAGTGTATTCTTATGGAGACAGCCTTTCTTCTTTTTTTCTAATCCTAATATAATTAAAGCCTTTCCATAAAGTCGCTTAGAACTCAATGCCCAAACGTTCATTTCGAAGCAATACTATTTTTACCTACTTCCTAGTCCCTCAAAAACTTATAAAAGTTATTGCCTTGCTATCAAGGACCTAAGTGTACTAAGTAAGCTTATTTGAAGTTTGTGCCCTTTATGAGACCATACACAGCTTTGCTGTACTATTTTGCCCGTAGTTTATGTTGCCTATGATTCAGATTTCTGGTAAACATTCTGAGAGTAAAGAAAAATTGCAATGAAAAGTGACTTTAAAAAAAAAAAAAAAAAAAGTCGTTCGTAGTTCCCTGTAGGTCGCGCCGCTCATGTATAAAATCAACATACACAACATAAGTGGTGTAAAAAACTAGATAGTAATCCTGGCTAAAGGGTTATAATAAGAAATTACGTATGATGCTTCAGAATATATTACCATTTTGTCAATTCAAAGCCCTGCAGGTTTCTAAAGCAGAAAGTTCTGTAACTGTAGCATGTTAGTCCAAATTCATCAAATCTGCAGTTGCCCACCCGGCATTCTAAAACCATTCAAGAGGTCATGATATGAAAACTTATTGCTCTGCTAGGCATATGGCTATTATAAGGCTACTCAAATATTTCTCTCAGAGATATTCTCATACTTAATAACCACCACAACAGCCTCTATGGTTGCTGCTTTCGTCTTGATATCATTTCAATGGTTCGTTAGCCTTATCGAGTAAGCTGTTACTTGATGCTACAGTATCGAGTCATTCGTAAATATATTTACGACATCATTAACAAGGTCCGCCATTCGAAATGGTCGTCTTGAATTTCAGTGAGGAGTCATAGCACGTCGCTATGTAATTATTGATTTCGAAAGTTCTAGATTCTAGAGTCATTAATATTCGATACACATCACCGGTCAATACTGGTATCCAATAACTAGTATAAACTGCTTAGTTGGTGCATTAACAGTCTGGAATTGTCAGATACATGTATAATGGGTTTTTACAACTCTTTAGTCAGGATTTTGTTCTATACATCTTCTATACATGAGTGGCAGGACCTACAGTTTAAAGTCGATTCCGAACTTTTTTTTTTTTTTTAACTTTTCATGGCATTTTATTTACTCTCAGGGCTTTTAACGGAAGTTGGTCGAAGATATGTGAGATTCGTTGGAGATGGCTGACCTAGCGTTTGAACCGAGGTCTGACGTTCAATAAGCCAATACACTACGTACTAGACTACGGCGTACACATGTACTGGTGCTCAATTCAAACTTTTTGCTTGTAAGTTAGCAAAATGGCAATGAGTGACACGATTCTTTAATAATGTTCACTACTTTATAACCATTTGGTTATAGACAGACAACAGACAGCGCTTCTAATTCATCGCTTAAAAGATCTTCATTCATTTTATTCATATTTTCTTTTCAAATACGATTATTTAACATATTTTACCACCCACAAAATGCTTTAATAAGCTCAGGTATGTTCTAAATGTTATGGGAAAATATTCTGTTAAAAAATTATTCTCAAAATTTTTTAACAATAAGAGCTCACTGTAGAGTTGGCAAGTAATTAAAAAAAAAATTGTTTCATTTGTAAACAATGCAGTAAGCATTGTTTAGATGGCGTGTAAAATATTACAACGAGTTGAGTATGATTTTATTTACATACATACATACACACATACATACCATACCCATACTTCCCATGGAACTAAATTTAACATGGGTTTTTAAATATTTTTTTAAAATATTTTTTTCACTTCACTTCAAATAATTTTATTTTTTTGGTTTAAGACCGTAAATAAATATACAACAACAACAACAACAACAACAAGAAAAACAAAGTAAAAGAATTTTTAAAAATAAATTCATACATATACAGTTACAACGTAACATACCATACATACAGTTACAATGTAACATGTACACCATATTTCCATATACGCATAACAACAACAACAATAATAATAATAATAATAATAAAAAAAAATTAACATAAAAAAAACTAAAAATAAAATAAAAAATAACAGAACAATGTCATCATTATTATGATTTAAAAGTGTAACGATGTAGGTAACACGATATAAAAACGTGCAATATCATCCTACCGATCATCAACATCACTACCATCATCATCATCATCATCACCATCATTGACAACAACCATCAACTACTGTGTGTGTGTCTTTGGAGCCTGTCAATGTGGAAAGATATTGGCTAAGGTTGAAGAAGGTTGCTGTTGCTGTTGCATGTAGAATTTAAAGTCTGTTGTTTATAACTCATAAACCTACCAACAATTAAGATTGTTATCTAATAGGAACTAGAAGAGAGAGAGAGAGAGAGAGAGAGAGAGAGGGAGACCAAGCCCGACCCTGTTAATTTTTTTATCTTTTCATGATGTGATAATTCTTCTTCTTTTTTCTTCATTACAAGTACAATATTTTTTTCAAGTGATATTTTTTTTATGCTTGAAAATGTGTATGTGTGTGTGTGTGTGTTATTTGTTTGTAACGTTCTGGTTACTGAATTATGTCTAGGTTAACTATGTATCTGTATAACTGCCTACTGGTATTTTTGTTTTTTTTTTTTTTAATTTTTTATTTTTCCTTTTTACATTCTAAGAATGTTGTTTGTGATGTTGTAACACTTGCATTCACTTTTTCATAAATTTTTTTTCTACTTCTTTTTTTTGTTATGTTCTTGCCTTGTAGTAGTTCCCTTATAACAAAAAAAAATGTTAAAATGTTTATTTAAACAATAAATCTACATTGTCATTTATATCATCGTCTATATATACATACTTATGTATATATGTATGTATGCATGTATATACTCTTATACTCTTATATTGTATCTTATTTTGCCTTCGTTTTTTTTTTGTTTTTATTTGAGAATTTTTATTTTTATTTTTTATCTTTATTCACGATATAACTTTAATGGCATAACTGTAAATATGGTAACTGTGTTGAACAACCTGTGCATACAATAAATTGAAACAACAAAAAAAAAAAAAAAAAAGAAAAAACAAACACAAGTCAAGTTAAGTGCTTCTCATCATAAAATTCTTTTTAAAAAAATTCATTTTCAATCTCTTGATGCTTTAAGAGCCAGAAACAACAGGTTGATTTTGGGAACAAAAAAAAAAAAAAGACTTTTTAAATGAATTTTTATTTCTTTACCCTACGCCATCAAAAATTTGTTGTTATTGGGGATGTATGGCACCCAGTAGTGTTTACTCTCAAGGTTTATTTAAAATTTATAATAAAGAAAATTATAAATAAAAAGGCTATTGAGTAAGGATATGGTCTAGATTCCATTTAATATTTATGAAACGGCGTTTTAAGGTCTTAATTATTTCAAATAAGGGATCCCAATATTCTTTTTATTTGCTCAACCAACTTTGATAATTCTTATGCAAAAATTTATTCTAAAATCTAGGAGAGCCAATTAGTTCAGCTATTGATGATATGTTGCACTGATTAACGTCTTTGAATACAAAATCTAGGCTCTGTTTTTCGATTAAAGGTGAAAGAAAAACAATTTTCCTATCCTTCCTATCTTACTTACATACTTAATTGGTCAGTACAGTCCTTTTGCCAGGATTACGGCGTAGCTTCTCACATCACCCACCTTGTGTGTGTTAAGTTTAGCCATAAGGGATGGGACTTATAGTTTAAAATCTTATCAGGACGAATTCTGGATTTCTTGAGAAGGTTTACATGGCAATTTATTTTCAGTGTTTTTGTCCTATTTTTAAATAAAAAAAAAACACAAAATGTCTGTGAGATAAGATCGAACTTTTTTTTATTTTGTTTGAAAGATCTTTCGATGCCATTATGAATATGAATTTTGACTATAACATCCGTTAAAATGGCCGCTACAGTTTCTCTGGGTGAAACGCATTCTAAATGCTCAATTTTGTATGACTGCGGTGCATAAACTAGTCTGAATTTGAACGATGACATGGATTATGTTGGCTTTGAAGACCTATGTTGATTGTTTCATATTAACATACACCAGCGGCTTACGAAAACCCAACAAAATGTCAAATCATGATTTTTCATCGCTTTCACGTGAG